>CATNWA010004924.1:0-14870 GCA_951230385.1 Staurois parvus
GTGTTCCATTTTTTGTCATTGGGTGCTGGAAATTTAGGGGCCTCCCTTTGGGGCTGCTGCCGGGCCCCGTAATCTGCCGGGCCCCTGTACCCCCCTCCTCATGCTGCTGCCGGGTCCACAAGTGTCCTCATGGGTCCCTGTACGGCCCTCCCATTGCTGTGCTTGTCTCCATCGCCACACTTCTGCCATGTGTGCCACTTTCAGGTCTCCTCACACAACTGCTGGTGTGTTTCCCATTTTATTGTCATAGGGTGCTGGCAGATTACGGGCCTCCCATTGCTGCTGATGGCCAGGCCCGTAATCTGCCATGGGCCCCGTCCCCGCCTCCTCATGCCTGCTGCCAGTCCAGAGTCCTCTCATGGTCCCTTGTAACGGCCTCCCATTGCTCGCTGTCTCCATCGCCACAACTCACTCTGCCATGTGCCACTTTTCAGGTCACCTCACACTGCTGGTGTGTTCCATATTTTTGTACATAGGGTTCTGGCAGATTTACGGGCCTTCCCATTGCTGCCAGCCAGGCCCTGTCTGGTGTGTTCCATTTTTTGTCATTGGGTGCTGGCAGATTACGGGCCTCCCATTGCTGCTGCCAGGCCCGTAATCTGCCATGGGCCCCTGTACCGCCTCCTCATGCTGCTGCCAGGTCCAGAGTGTGTCATGGGTCCCTGTACGGCCTCCCATTGCTGCTGTCTCCATCACCACACTCTGCCATGTGCCACTTTCAGGTCTCCTCACACTGCTGGTGTGTTCCATTTTTTGTCATAGGGTGCTGGCAGATTATGGGCCTCCCATTGCTGCTGCCAGGCCCGTAATCTGCCATGGGCCCCCTGTACTGCCTCTTCATGCTGCTGCCAGGTCCAGAGTCTCTCATGGGTCCCTGTACGGCCTCCCATTGCTGCTGTCTCCATCACCACACTCTGCCATGTGCCACTTTCAGGTCTCCTCACACTGCTGGTGTGTTCCATTTTTTGTCATAGGGTGCTGGCAGATTACGGGCCTCCCATTGCTGCTGCCAGGCCTGTAATCTGCCATGGGCCCCCGTACCGACTCCTCATGCTGTGACGTTGCAACAAGGTGGAATTCAACCCCTACATATGTTAGACCGCCTTTACGAACAGCGAAAGGCCATCACAGGTTCCTGATGTTACAAGCGGATAAAGGTACTCCCCTGTGTAACTTAGATGTCAGCCATTGGCAGCTCATGCGTGACACCTGCCGCTTGCTCAGGCCCTTTGAGGAGCCCACGCTATTCGTGAGTCGGCAGGACTATGGGATGAACGACGTCATTCCTCTGTTGCACGTCCTGGAACAAATGCTGTTAGCAATGGCTGGTCAGGGTGCGGTAGACGTGGCGCACAGATCTCAACGCCACATGACCCCTGTGGGGGCAGGACAGGAAGAAGAGGAGGAGGTAGAGGAGGACATTGGTGCTCAGGAATTATTGAGTGAAATGGGTGGTTTTTCCACTCAGCGGACAGGAGTGGAGGAGCAGGAGCATCTGGTAGAGGAGGAGGAGGAGGAGACAGAGGACCCAGACGCACCGTGGCAGTATGCTGTGGAGATGGAGGCAGGGAGTCCCTCGCATTCCTTGGCACAAATGGCCCATAGCATGCTCGGTTGCTTGCGTAGCGACAGCCGAATAATAACCATCAGACAGAGGGATGAATTTTGGCTGTCCACCTTGTTGGACCCTCGCTACCGTTCAAAAATGGTGGCCTTTTTCACACCTGCTAAGAGGGAGGCCAAAATAACGTACTATAAAAACCACCTATGTAGTCAGTTGGTCTCTGCCTTTCTGCGCCAATGTCCATCCTCAGACACTGTGGGCCCTGTGCGCTCGCGTTCCGCTGCCATGGCAGCAGGGGAGGGGTGGGGTGGTAGGAGCAGTGGCAGCTCCACCAGCAGCGGCTGCCTCAGTCTGCAGTCGATGATGAGTAGCTTTCTTCACCAGCGCAGTGAGGAAACTACTAACCAGCCGCAGCAGCAGCAGCATCAGGTGGACCTGGAGCAGGACCTCAAACAACAGGCTGTCAACCGAGGTAGACAATCCCCTTGACTACTGGGCAACGAAACTTGACCTTTGGCCCCAACTAGCTGAATTTGCCCTTGAAAGGCTGTCATGCCCGGCCAGTAGCGTGGCATCGGAGCGCGTGTTTAGTGCGGCAGGAGGTATTGTAACTCCGCGGAGGACACGACTGTCCACCCAAAGTGTGGAGAGACTCACGTTTGTGAAAATGAATCAGGAGTGGATTAGTCTGGATTTCAAACCACAAGTTCCTGACACAACTGACTAAATCCGCCATGAATCATGCCCCAAACATGTGCCACTTTCAGGTCTCCTCACACTGCTGGTGTGTTCCATTTTTTGTCATAGGGTGCTGGCAGAAAAACGGGCCTCCCATTGCTGCTGCCAGGCCCGTAATCTGCCATGGGCCTCCTCATGCTGCTGCCAGGTCCAGAGTGTGTCATGGGCCCCTGTACCGCCTCCTCATGCTGCTGCCAGGTCTTGAGTGTGTCATGGGTCCCTGTACGGCCTCCCATTGCTGCTGTCTCTATCGCCACACTCTGCCATGTGCCACTTTCAGGTCTCCTCACACTGCTGGTGGGTTCCATTTTTGTCATAGGGTGCTGTATGGCCTCCCATTGCTGCTGCCTCCACCGCCACACTGTGGCTCCACACTCTGGTTTTGGCCCCGTGACTGCCCAAATGAGTGAAGTGTGCGGTGATTCTAAGATCGACGGCACTCATCTGCATGTCATACTGACTGACAGTATTATTTCTCTTCCCCAGCAGACTCCAAGGGCATTTAAATTAAAGGTACAGTGTTCTGCACTAATATGAAGGCTCTCTGAAGCCTAGAAACACCCTTTTATAAGTTAAATTCGCAGCGAATATATTCGCATCGAATCAAATTTATTCCTCGAATTCGCCGAATCAGCCGAATCGAATTTTTGAATACTTCGCTCATCTCTAAATATGATCATTGCACTGGACAGACACATTAGGTGGTGGAGCAAAAAGCCTCTTATTATTCTAGTTTCTGAATCACCTGTTTTAAGCCTAAGTGTTTAAACTGAAACTGTGACCAATAATGGAGAAAGGTTTCAACCTATGTCAAGTTTTTATTGCTGTTTGTCTTCAACGGGAAGATATCACCTCACTTCTGGTGTGAAAGCAATCTCTCCAACAAGAACAGAAATAAACTTATAAGAACTTTTATTTAATGAAATGGGGAAGAATTAGAATCTCTTTCAGGTTTTATACTGATGAGTATAGGGAGAAACAAGATAGCCACACCAAAGGTTTCGGAGTCTAAGAGTATTTGTTTCATTATAGAAGTCTAAAAGATAACAAACCAATAAATAGTGCAGGCTATGTCAGAAATTTAGCTCTGAAAAAAATAATCAGTATATAAGTTAGAAAAACAGGCTGGAATCTGGAGATTCCCTACTAATTTTCAACTGATCAACTGATAACCCGAGTTCTTTATTTGCGTTAATTTGAAGACTAAATAAAAAGCAATATTATGCAAATCTATAGATATTTATTAAATATAAATCAGGGCAAAATGGTAATTAAAAATATAACTGATGATAAATAATAATCAAATCTGGGCAGCACAGTGGCTAAATGGTTAGCACTTCCGCCTGGCAGTACTAGGGTCGTTGGTTAAAATCCCAACCACAGCACCACCTGTCTGGAGTTTGTATGTGTCTCTGTGCCTGAGTGGGTTTCCTCTGGGTACTCCGGTTTCCAAACTCCAAAAGACATGCTAGTAGGTGAATTGGCTCCTGTCTATATTGGCCCTAGTATGTGTATGTATGAATGTGAGTTAGGAACCTTAGACTGTACACCTCTTGAGGGTTAGGGACTGATATGAATGTACAATATATATATGTAAAGTTCTGCATAAATTGACAGCGCTATATAAGTACCTGAAATAAATAAATAAAATAAATCAAAATGACAGTTCAATTATCTAATCAAAAGTAATGGTTACAAACTCAAACCAGCAAATATTATCAAATATTAATGAAATAGGACCAACTGTCTAAAAACAATGCGCCTAAAAATGTACAACTCAGTGATCAAGACGCGGTAGGCAGGGTGAAACACATCAGAGGGCATGGCCGGAGCGGTGGCCTAGGCCATCCCGTACATCTGGCTCCTGGGGTTGGTAGAGCAGCATTCATTTCATTATTGAATTGGCTAATACTGGAATCACTTTTGGACACCTGCTCCCTCTCTCTCATCTGCCGGTGAGGTGAGGTGACTCCTCCCTGCTATCTCCAGCTTGGAGTGACATCATAAGGTATTTATTGTTATGTATGAAACTCTCAGTAACTCAGCAGAATATGATAAAGAATATGCAAATCAAAAACGTGATCTCTCCCTGCAACTAGATATTGAAAGCTCAAAGTTTTCACTGTGCATGAACTAATTTAGAATAAAATACACAGGACCAGGGGCAGACTGACAACTCATGGGGCCCCCGGGCAATAGGGGATCATGGGGCCCCTGTGTCCTTGCCCAAACTCAAAAAAGCCTATAAAAAAGGTACCAGGGGCATCTCATGGGACCCCCTACTTACCCCGGGCCCTTTGGGAAGTGCCCGAGTTTCCAAATGGTCAGTCCGCCCCTGCACAGGACTATCCAATAAGCTTAGAATCTATTTGAGGTCAAGAACAAATTTCCACTAAATTGTCTATTTTGTTCTATCTCACCAACTAGACCATTGACCAGAAGCAGAAATCATCTTTGGGGATATTCCAAAGAGATTCCTCATTGTCACAGCATGAGGAAAGTACTGCCGATAAATGGCAGCTCTCACAGAGGAGATCGGCGCTGATCATCAGGGCACTGACAATAAGTCCCCTGATGATCAGTGCCCTGCAGTGCCGCCCACCAGTGCCCAGCAGTGCCACTCACCAGTGTCTCCCATCAGTGCCCAGCAGTGCTACCCATCAGTGCCCCCAGCAGTGCCACTGATCAGTGCTGCCCAGCAGTGCCACCCATCAGTGCCCATCATTGCACCTATCAGTGCCCAGCAGTGCCTCTAGTAAGTGCCATCAGTCATTACTGCCAGTCAGTGCCATCAGTCAGTGACACCTATCAGTGTCACCCATCAGTGCCCATCAGTGCTGCCTATCAGTGCCCATCAGTGCCGTCAATCAGTGCAGCACCATCAGTGCCTCCTTATCAATGCCCACCAGTGCCGCCTCATCAGTGCCACTTCATCAGTGCAGCCTATCAGTGGCTATCAGTGCTGCCTATCCTTGCCACCTCATCAGTGCCCATCAGTGCTGCCTATCAGTGCCCATCAGTGATACCTATCAGTGCAGCCTCATTAAAGCACATCAGTGAAGGATAAAACTTACCTGTATGCAAAATGTTACAATAGAAACTAAGCAAAACCTTTTTTTTTCACATTTTTTGCTCTTTTTTTGTTTATAGCACAAACAATAAAACACCCGGTGGTGATTAAATACCAAAAGAAAGCTATTTGTGTGAAAAAAAATGATTAAAAATTTCATATGGGTACAGTGTTGCAAGACCTCGCAATTGTCATTCAAATTGTGACAGCACTAAAAGCTGAAAATTGACCTGGGCACGAAGGGGGTATAAGTGCCAAGTAGGCAAGTGGTTAAGTCCTTGACATGGCCTCCTCAATTAATCTTGCAAATTGGTAACATGGCCAGTCCTTATCTCTTGACTGTCTGGTACAACCATCCCCCAAAATTTACAACTTGGGAAAGTATGCTGTAAGAAACTGAGAATGTCTGATGTTCAGAAACCATGAAAATAGAACATAAAGAACAAAATGGCTTCCAGCATGTCCATGTTACATTATGTAGAGATAGGTTCAGGCCTTGCAGTTTAATTCTGTGTGCATAGAATAGTTCTGACAGCTACAATACTTCCCCTTTCACCAGGGATTCAAGTTCTAGTCTGAAATGTATAATGGACTTGTATAGGTTAAATGGGAGGTGATTCAGCTTGGGAGTTGGCTGCTTTAATCCTTTCCTCCAAAAGTGTTTCAGCGGCTGGTCATGTAAGAGGAGAATTCTGGCTACAATGCAGAACTGCACAAGGCTCCATGACTTATTTGAGTCAGTATCTCAGTCCAGATAAAAAATGTTTACTGTGAAAAATACATAAACAAAGATGGTGCCAAAGATTGTGATCACTTAGAGTTTAGAAAATACTTGTAAGTGTTACGCTATATTTGCTTTTCATGTGCTTAAAAGATAAACCAAACCCTAGAGAGATATTGTCATCTTAGTCTCAAAAAATCTTTAGGACCTTGGTGAAACTACCTTCCTCTTGAACTCTGTCATGATTTCTTTCACTTGTATTTCTAAGCAGTGGTGTTGCTCATCATATGGTGGATTCAACTAATGTAACTATGCAGAAGCGGACAGAAAGTGTGTGGTACCATTGGTGCCACTGCTTGGTGTGAAGATCATCGTAGCATTGGACAGACACATTCGGTGATGGAACAAAAAAATCTAAAGTGAAGAGGGTTAATCTCCCTACTCAAGAGTTATAAAAAGCCAGAGCTGGACCAGAATAAATATTTGGCAGTACACAAACCCTTTCATCCCTAACACCATTCAGTCCACAAGGGTTCAGATGTAGTTGTTGCCATAGACATAGTGGGCTATCTAGTAGTCCAGGTTTCTACATCAAGTTGCTGTCTGTGTCCCCCTTAGGCATATTTACTTGCTCTAACTGTCCTGAAACTAGAAATTAAAGTGAGCATAAGTTTAAAAATTTCAGTTGCCACCTGAATATTAATAGAGGGGAAATCTTTCAGGGGAGAAACTTGTTCCCATGACAACTGTCTAAGAGGGACTTTCCCTCCCTTTGGAAAGATAGTACAGGAAGTTAAAGCAGAGTTCCAGTCAAAGCTAAAAGAAATAAAAGTCAGCTGCTACAAAAACTGTAGCTGCTGACTTTTAAAAAACAAACACTCAGCTGTCCCACTATCAAGCGGTATCCCCACCGCAGCCAGTTTTACCAGCTATTCTCAGCGCTGGCATCTGTGTGGGCACCCGGCTGTGACAGCGTGTGGCTTCACAGCCGGGTTCCCACTGCACATGTGTGAGTAGCGATGTTCCTTGTGAATGGCCCAGTAGTCTTCTGCGACCTGTCACATGTCCCAGAAATCTATGGGGAGTGGAAGTGGGAGTGGGTACCTGTCAAAATCGGGTACCCATTCCCCAAAGGTGCCAATTCCTCATGGGGAGTGGGGGACCAGCACTTAAAGTGGAACTTCCTTTTTTGGGTGGAGCTCTACTTTAAGTGAAATCTCCCCATTGAAGGCCAGATGCCCCCTTCAAAATGACAGTTTTTTTTCCCTTCGTTACTCTTTCTAAATAAGAAAAAAAGTTTGGGCTTAGATACAGTATAAATTCATTCCATATTATTATTATTTCATATTTGCTTTTATTTTGACCCCTTCAATGTGTTAATTCAAAGAATGTCCTCAAGACCTTATGTAGCTATAATGTCCAGATTTCACCAGCAGCACTTCTGGTGAATAGTGACATTGAATAATAAAATAAAATACAGTCACACATCAATCCAGACACTATAAAAATGTACAATTTTCCTTCTTATAAGCTAACCTCTCATGATATCTCTCTTTTACAGAAAGGGTTGAATTTCTCTTCCTCTTATCTTCCTAATTCCTTTACCCTATATAGGGATCTCAACAGCTTCATGCGGAAACTCACACTAAAACATTTTTACAATATGAAGGAAGTCACGTCCACAAATCAAGGTACCCCCACCCACCATTCTAAGACCAGTTGGTAGGCAGAAGAATGGCTTTAGACACCTTAAATGACCTTTGGTGTGCAGATATATGTGATTCAGACGTTTAATTGCTCCCTTCAGTAGATACAAAGATTATTACAAATACTAATCTCAAACCCAAATCGGTATTTACCCAGTTCACACCAAGGGATCATTTATAGATACATTGTACCAGCTGGTCTTTGATGACATCCTTAAATTATCTTCACCTTCCATATCTTCCAAAATTAGACATAATCTTTGTAAAGCCGAACATTGAGCACTAGATTCCCTGTCTCATAACACATAACACAGCTCACCCACAATCCTCTTGCAGAATATAAATCAGAATTAAACCGCCTTTTAGATTGGGTCAAAAGCAATAATGTTCTTAATAAAAAAGAAATTTTCTTTTTAAAGATGTTTTTAAAAAGTCTTATTTTTATATTCTGCCTATAATTCATAAAAATCCCACGAATCCGCCTAGCAGACCTATCATGGTATCTATGCAAAGCCTGACTAATAGACTCTCCACATACATAAATGAGTTTATTCAACACTTAGTACAAGCC
Organism: Staurois parvus; assembly: GCA_951230385.1. Taxonomy (NCBI): domain Eukaryota; kingdom Metazoa; phylum Chordata; class Amphibia; order Anura; family Ranidae; genus Staurois; species Staurois parvus. The sequence continues at coordinate 8,371 of CATNWA010004924.1, forward strand.
CTGCCATCATATATTAGGAATTTCTCCCAACTTCTAGACACTCTAAAATCTTACAGTTGGGAAGACTCCTATGTATGGCTATTCCTTGATGTACGATCACTGTATACATCTATTCCCCATGAAGTTGGTTTGGAAGCCCTTTCTCATTATTTAAGCATTGACTCAAATTTACATCACATGCAAGCCCAGTTCATTTTAGATAGTGTTTGTTTCTGTCTCGAGCATAACTACTTCGCCTTTCTCAAGTAGTACTTCTTCCAGATACAGGGAACCGCCATGGGTGCCTCCTTCGCACCAAGCTATGCCAACCTCACCATGGGATTGTGGAAAGAGACCTGTATCTGGAGGAACAACCTCCTCACGGCCCATTTAGTCTATTATGGGTGATACATAGATGATATTTTAGTAATTTTGCATGGCCTACTAGTAGACATTGAATCATTTGTACACTGAAACAGTAATACCCTGGGTCTCTTTTTCACTCACAAAGTATTTTCCTTAAAAATAAATTATTTGATAAAGACTACAAGGAAGAGATTATTGACAAAGTACAATCTGAATGTGCCCTGGTCAACACCACACCTGGAGGCAAAAAAACTGACCACCTCATCTGATGTCAAATTCATTACCAATTTGCACTGTAAATGGAACAAAAAAATGGAAAAATGGAAAATATAGTTTCCAGACACCGTAACATTTTGCTCCATGACCCCAAACTCATTTCAGCTATTCCCCCCATACCCAGCTTCGTGTACAAAAGAGCTCCCAACATCAAAAAAAAAACTTGAACCTTCAAACTCCAAATTTTCCATAGACCCATTTCTCATCCCATGACCTTTTTTTGAAATCTGGTAGGTATGTACCGTTGTAAAAAGGGTCTCTGTAAGATGTGTCCATTTGTTCAACGTTGTCAAAATTAATTTTTTGACTGATGGCAGATCATTTGCTATCAATCATTTTTTCACTTGCTCCACTGCTTTTGAAATTTATTCTCTGTCATGTCCACGTGGACTCCTCTATGTGGATCGCGCCATCCGTACTGTTCGTGCCAGATTTGATGAACATAGAAGACTTATGGCAGAGGGTGATATCGAGCTCAATGTGCCTAGACATTTCACCCTCAAGCACAACAATTCAAACAAAAGTGTCAAAATATGGATTAGAGAATTCATTCCCCATTCCCTTTCATTTGTTTTTCAAAGGTTTCTACAGCTGTGCAAACATGAAACTTTTTGAATTTTTACACTTAATAACTTAGATCCAAAGGGGCTTGATGAAGAGCTGGAGACTCACATCATCATATAATTCCAGAACTCAGACTGTTACTTGATTCCCACTGACACTTAGTTTTCTTCCTGTCTTTCCTTTCTTTTCCCATTCAATGCTAAAACTATGGATAGTCCTCCTGTGGAGATTTTTTGTGCATCTTTATGGAGAGATGCATGTGTATATATTTGTGTGTGCATATATTTATATGTGTACATTTTGAAATGTGTATGCATCTATATATACCTGCATGTGTTCATGGGCTTATGTGCACATGTACTGTATATATGTATATATATATTGTGGAGTACATACTGTATGATTGTATGAATATATATTATAGGGATGACCATTTTTAGAACTGAGTGTCCCTTTCTTTGTTCTCTATTATTCCATTATGCTGCCACACATCTGATTTTTAAGTTTTCCCTTTTTATTGAGTTTTAGTAAGAATTCTTTGTGCCTTCATACTTTTTTATGATTTTTCTGATGTTTATCATAAGGCTGCCTTGGATTGTATTTTAAAACACTTCATTCTGCAGAGATCACTGCTACCTAAACCCCATACCTGTGCTTTGAGCTCATCCTATTTGCTTAACTATTATCCATTCCTGCCCTGTTTCTGTGTGCATACACACAGACCTGTAATTATCACTCCACCCTAATACTTCTTTTCCGTTTTTCCCTGTGTCTGAATACAGTTCTGTCATTATTTTAAACACTGTACACTCAGTTTTCCCCACATCCATTTTATTTTCCTTTGTGATACATTTTGCCAAAAGCTGTTTTTTCTATTTTCCTTGTTTTGTGTCAGGGATCCGGGTATGACCAGAAGTGTGTGGACTGACACAGGGAAACGCAGGCTTCAGGTATAGTAAATAATGTAATTTATTAAGACTAACAATACAAACGCAGTGCAAAACTAAACATAAATACAGTGCAAACAAACTAAACCAAACCTCCAACAGATAACAAACATACAATACAAGAGTAGTCAGGCAGGCCGGGTCGGTAGCAAACGGGCAAACGGAGTACCAGGAGCAGGTGGGAGAGTGGTCAGGACTAGCCAAGGTCAGTACAGGCAGAGTTCAAGCAGAGTCAGGACAGGAGTAACAGGATCAGGAAACCAGGGCCAAGCGAACAGTACAACAAGGCACTGACGGCAGGTCTTGCCATCCTTTAAATACACCACCTGCAAGCAGCCCAGGTGATGGCTAATTGCAGGAGTGAGCCTCTGGTTGTTGAGAGCACCCGCTGGCCAGCTCTTGTACTGCAGCCCACAAGGCAGGTGAATCCCACCACTATTGGCAAGTCTATTCCTGACATTTTGTTTCTCTGGTCTCTGACATATACACACCAGCCTGTCGATTGGTCATTTCAAAGCTGTCACCTCAATTTCATTTCGCGCCCATTTCTCTCTATGTTTACCAGCTTCCAGCCGCCAGTAAAAAAATTGTTCCTGCTCTTTGATTGATTGTACTTGGCAAAGAAGGCAGGACCTCTGAAAAGCATTGTACATGACCCCTTCACACTTCCCAGTGTATGTTGAAGACGGCTGTTGATGCTGCTGCTTTCCATTGCCACATGGCAGGTGTGGTTTCCAGTGGAAGACAGTTGTAGCCAGTCTGCAGACCGTGCTCCCCATTCTCACATACACAGTATCACTTCCCTCTATGTCCAAGCAGCACCTCTCTTTCTTGAATGTAAGTGTGAATATTTGTTAGTTTAATAAATGCTAATTTTTCCACTTTGGTTACCTTGTTGTCTTCTATATGCCATTAAGGATTCTTCTCATATCTGACCTGCCTAGCAGTGGAATTTCATTTGAACTTTCCATCCACCCATTCTCTCATCCATCCATTCCTGGTCTTCATTCCATAGTGAATGTTGTCAAGGCTGCAGAATACTTGTGTCCACCATCCTGAGCCAGGACTTCCCACATCATTAACTCTGGAGCACCACCATCAGGAATAAATACTTTTTAACCATTTACATACCGGGCATTTTTACCTCTTCCTGCCCAGGCCATTTTTCAGGTTTCAGCCCTCTAACACTTTGAATAACAATTGCGCGGTCATACAACACTGTACCCAAACTAAAATTTTATCATTTTCTTCACACAACTAGAGCTTTCTTTTGGTAGTATTTAATCACCACCGGGGTTTTTATTTTTTGCTAAATTAACAAAAAAAGATTAAAAATTTTGAAAAAAAAAACACGTTTTTCTTTGTTTCTGTTATAAAAGTTTGCAAATTAATAATTGTTCTTCATAAATGTAGGCCAAGATGTATTCTGCTACATGTCTTTGGTGAAAATAACCCAAATTAGGATGTATTTTTTAGTTTGTAGGAAAGTTATAGAGTTCACAAACTATGGTATAGATCTGAATATTGATCAATCCTGAAGTACTGACAACCAATCTAATTTCTTGAGGTCCAAGAATGTGAGAACAGTACAGATATCCCCCAAATTACCCCTTTTTGCAAAGTAGACAGTCCGACGTACTTCATAAGAGGCATGGCGAGTTTTTTGAAGTTGTATTTTTTTTGTCATAATTTTTCGGAAAATGAAAAAAAAAAAAAAATTATTTTCACAATTTTTTTTTACATACTGTCACCAGTGCAGTACAGCGTCATCATATAACTGGCATGAACATGATCAGGGACACTGACTGGTGACAGTATGAAAAAAAAAAATATTTTTTTTTTTTTACATTTTTTATTAAATTTTTTTTTAAGATTTTTTTTCATATTTCACTATGTCCAAAGTAGTACAATGTTACCATAGTAACAGTGTACTACTTTGGGGAAGTGATCATTATTTATTTATTTTTTTTTTACACAATTTGCTTATAGCAAAGAATTACTTTGCTATAAGCAAGCATTTACCTGAATGACATCGATTCGTTCAGGGGTTTTTTTTTTGTTTTGTTTTTTTTTTTGTGCTTAGCTGTGATTTGGCCACAGCTAATCACATGACATGTGCATGTGATCGCTGTGACCATTCACAGCTAGACACTAGTATACAATGGATGGCATGAATGAAGCCATCCCTTGTATACAACTGTCATGTGACCTGCTGTGATTGGTCACAGCAGGTCACATGGTACCAGCAACGGGCCCGGTACTCAGATCTGTCATCGGCCGTGTCCGAGGTTCACGGCCGGAGAAAGATCGCGCAGCTGCGAGACTCTGCATGCGTGAAAAAAACTGTGCATGTGCGGGAGGACGCCATATGGCGTCCACCCGGAAATTTACAGCCTTTTCCCGGCCGCCAAACAGCTATTGGCCGGGCGGCTATTGGTTAAACATTCTATTGATTGTTTTTCATGTACCAAACTGAGAGCGCTGAGAGCCTCTTCTTCGTTCTAGTACAATGACATGCGACCATGGAATTAAATGATTCTCACCAATGTACTTGTATGTAGGGGCGGACTGACCATTTGGAAACTCGGGCACATCCCAAGGGCCCGGGGTCAGTAGGGGGCCCCATGAGATGCCCCTGGTACCTTTTTCATAGGCTTTTTTTTTAGTTTGGGCAAGGACACAGAGGCCCTATTATCCCCTATTGCCCGGGGGCCCCATGAGTTGTCAGTGCGCCCCTGCTTGTATGGTTGGATTCAAATCCATCAGACCATTGCTTGCAATGGAATTGTGGACAATGAGGGCCATATGTGTTACCACAGAGCTGGATGTTCAGCAAAAAAGCATCTAAGGATCCCAATTTGTAGCTATTTGCAGTGGTTGCAGATTCAACTCCCTGTCAAATGTTTGGCTAACTGCTGCTTCAATATTCAATATAGATTGATATTCTATTCTGGGAGTCTGTGGTGCTAGTATGAAAAGTGACAATCACCTGGTACAACCAGAGAAATACAATATTTTATTTTCCTAGTGAAGGTTAAAAAATGAAAGCTTGAACTTGGTTGCTATGGACAATACTACAATTTTCCTCCTCTTCCCTTTTTATAACAGGCTTCAACAGACATATGTAATTATTTTATTAGCCTGCAGAAGTGAAAAAATGTGCAGTGGTATTAGGATGTGAGGAAGATTTAAATAAGCTTATTATTCTATAATGCCTACCGTAGGAGCAAAGCTGTCACATTAAAGATTTTTGAACTATGCACTCTACTTCTCCTTAGCATTTTACACTTTATTCTCAATTTCTCATTGATGTTCAATAGGGAAAAGTACTTTATGTCCTGATCAGGCAGTCAATGTGCCTCCTTAAGCAGGTGCAGTTTTTTAGTATCTAATTTTTGTCCAAGGCACTGATGGATTTTAAAGAGCTCTTCAGACACAAGGTACATTTTGATGTCTTAGGATTCTTTGAAATATTTTTAAGGGCATGATCCTCCCAGTATGTGAACTTTTCTTTTATTACATTAAACCTTCAGCTAGCTACGTGAAACACTTACTTATTGAGTTATTCTTTAAAGTGGGTTTTTAGCCACAGAATGGGTCTTAAAGGTCTGACTCCTGATACAGCCAGGAGGTCATGGTGTGTTCACTTTATCCATCAGACTTGTTTTGTCTGCTATTCCCTTTCTTTTGGGCTGTCATTGTATAGTTTCCAGTCACTGCAAGAAGGAATGTTAAGGAAAGTACTTTTTTTCATCTTCAGGATATAATTGCAGTTCTTTAATATAAACTAGCAGAAGTAGAAAGAGTTTGAAAGTGTCTGTCAATAGTTTTTTGATCACACTCAGTTTAGGTTGTTTTGACCTGCCACCTCTTGGTGATTGACAGAAATAGATCTAGTGTGAACCTCTTAGTATCTCAGTTTTAGCATCACTTATTCCAAGTCTAAGTGTTTAAATAGAAACTGTGATCAAATTTTTTTTAGTTTTGTATATTATGGGGAAAGGTTAGAACTCTTTCCGAGGAGGATAGCGATGGGGAATGGAATGGAAAGAATTAGAATCTCTTTCATATTTATACTGATGAGCTTAGGGAGGAACACGAGAGTCCAAGAGTATTTACAGTATATCATCATAGAAGTCCAAAGGTCTTGAAGAAGTCAAGGTCAACAGGCCAGTAAGTATGGAAGGCTACAATGCTCCTCCTCCATCAGGACTTCAAATGCTAGTTTGAAATGAGAAATGGAATTGCATAGGTTATATTAAAAGGTGATTCAGCATGGAAGTTGTCTTAATCCTTTCCTCCAAAAGTGCTTTAGCAGCTGGTTGTGTAAGAGGGAATTTGTAAATACAATGTACACCTGCACAGGCA
>CATNWA010004925.1:0-26097 GCA_951230385.1 Staurois parvus
TTGATTGTTGCTTTAGCTGCATACCAGGGACTGAAATTGCGACAGGAAAGCTATTTTCTTGCTGAGGTTAATCAAATTGTACCCCGGATGATCACAGCTGTAAGTTCAAGATGGCTTTGTAGGTGGGCCATTGAGAATGGTGTTTAGCTACACATAATGAGTTGTTTTAGGAGGGGGGGTGATCCTTTTTTCAACTCAGTGATTTATGTTTTTTGGAATTTTTTTAATTTTTTTTCTGTTGCTCGTTAGATCTTTCACTTGGATGTTATAAGTAAATCAGCTGGATAAAATACAAGAACGGTGTATGTCTTCATTCACTTCATTTCAGGCTGCAATGCATGATCGTAATAATTATTTAATTTAGTTTAGTATTTCATACTGTGGCCTTGTTGTTCTTTGGTGTTATGTCAGTGATCTTAGGGGATCGGGAAAGATTTTGTTTTCTTAGTGGGAACTGGATCAACGTGAGGCTTTAAAAGTGGTTGTAACCCTGTCATATGGCCAGTGAAGTGACTGGCCTTCTCAGGTGATTCATCCGAATTGTATTAATTCCTTCCTCTGCACATATGTTGTACCTGTTTATCTGCACCCCTCGCCTCTCAAAACGGCTGTTTCACTATCCAGTATATACACAGCAGTTCTCAGCTCCAGAGAGGCAGGGTGGTCGGGCTATTCTTGATGTCACATTCATACTCAAAAGCATGGAGCTGAGTATTATCATGAGACCTGAGTGGAGGGAAAAGGTACTCACTTAACACTAGCCACTCAATACAGCCTTCATAGGCGAAACTTGTCTTAGCTGAGGCAGTCAATCACCTGCTGAGTGCCTGGGGGGGGGCATCTCCTGGGATTGTCTTGGTTTGTTGGTACATATTAACAGTGGGTGTCAACGTGATGAGCTGAAGGGGCCTTCAAATGTTGGCCCCTGAAACCACCATAGAGGGTCACACATAATGTGTAACATAATGTAATCCTTTAGGAGGGCTGATCTGAGACTAGAGCATTGCAAGGAGTGGAGCGGTGTGGCCGTTTTTAAACGGCCTCCCCGCTTGTGCGCGATCCACTGGGAAGTGCGACGAGACAACCGCCGATCCGGTTGCCCCCGCTGTTGTCTTACGGACACAGCGGTACACCGTTCGCTGTACAGGACCTCTGTGTTAGGTCCCCGGATCAATGTGATCACTGATTGGCCAATCAGTGATCAACATGAATACGTAGTATGCAAGATGTCACTTCTGACATCATTGCTTACTACGTGTGAAATCTGAATGATCACAGAGGTCACATGGTACAAGGGCTAATTCACTAAACAGCCTTGTACCATGTGACAAGCTGTGACCAATCACAGCTCCACGCAGTATTTCTCAATGGCTGCAAGAATGCAGCCAGAGAGGAGGAGAAATGATTGTCGTTTACAGTCCTTTATGGGTGTAAAAGCAATCAATGTAAAAAAAAAATCTTCATTCAATGCTTCTCACCCCCTCACAAGTAGTACAGTGGTCACTATGGGACACTGTACTGCTAGGGTGACAAGTAATATAAAAAAAACAGTTAATAATAATAAAAAAAAATTATAATAGAAAATCACATAAAAATTTAAAAAATAGTTTGAAAAAATATAATTTTTTTGGTTATAAACCCCCCTACCAAAAAAAAAATTTTTTGGGTTATATGGTATTACTAAAAAATGATAACGGAATAAATTTTGGCCAAGATTTATGGAAGAAAGAATTTATTTATTTGCAATATTTTATAAGAAACCACTTTTTTTTTTTTCATCAATTTTGTGGACTTTTTCATTTATATAGCAAAAATAAAAAAAAATCCCTAGCAGTGAATAAATACCACCAAAATAAAAAGTTTTATCTGTCTCAAATAAAATGCTAAAAAAATTCATATGGGGTACAGTGTTGCATGAACCGCGCAATTGGCATTCACAGTTTGGATAGCATACTGATAGCGAAAAATTGGCCTGGACCAGGAAGGGGGGTTGAAAGTGTACGGACCGTAAGGGGGAATAAAAAGTTGTACCGAGTGGAAGGGGGGAAAAGTGTCGGGGTCTGGAAGGGGGGGGAAAGTGTCCCGACTGGAATGGGGGTGTGAAAGTGGTTCCAGGACCTGGAAGGGGGGAAAGTGTCCGGACTTGGAGGGGGTGAAAGTGTCCGGTCTGGAAGGGGGTGGAAAAGTGTCCGAACGGGAAGGGGGGGAAAGTGTCCGGACTGGAAGGGGGGAAAGTTGGTCCTGGACTGGAAGGGGGGGGAAAAGTGTCCCGGTCTGGAAGGGGGTGATGAAAGTTGTCCGACTGGAAGGGGGTGAAAAGTGTCCGGACTGGAAGGGGGGGAAAGTGTCTGGACTGGAAGGGGGGTGAAAAGTGGGTCCGGGGACAGGAAGGGGGGAAAGGGGGTGATCCGGACAGGAAGGGGGTGAAAGTTTTTGTGTCGGACTGGAAGTGGTTAAGTAGAGGAAAGATACGGGTCAAGAGAGTGAGGACAGGGATACATTGTTGGCTATGTGTTAAGCTGCAGAAGACAAATACAAAACTGGGGACATGTTACATGAGGCTGGAAGAAGAGATCAAATGCTATTAATCCTAATCAATGTAACCACTACAGACTGCTGAGGTCCCGAGGGCCACACATCATATGACCTAAGGCCTCGCATGGCCTTTGCTGCCACAGGTTGGGGCACCTGGGGTAATACTGTCACAATTAGAGATGAGCGAATCGAACCAGGCGAACACGGAATTCGAGTCGAATTTCAGGAAATATTCGATTTGCGTCGAATCCGAAATTTTGCCCTACTTCGGGTGCGCGAATCGAATATTTCCCGATCAGCCGAACCGGCAAAAGTGTCCCTAGCAGTGAGCTCCGCTATTTCTGACAGTTCTCTGACAGAAGGAACACATGTTTAGCAGGTTGAAAACATTGTATCTATTAGTTTCCATTTAGGATACAGATGTTTCAACCGCTGTACATGTGAAGAAGAAGCTGTGAGAGAACTGTCAGAAATAGAGGAACTCTGCACATGACACATTTTTGCCGGCTTGGAATTATTCTTATTTTTCATCCTACTTCTTCGTCTTCTTCATCCTCATCCTCATCTCCTCATCTTTCTTCTGAGGTGAGGATGAAGAAGAAGAAGTAGGATAGAATATTTTTTTCCATAAATGACATTCTGCAGATACACTTAGAGGAGCGCTGCAGATACACTTTTTGCCGGCTTGGAATTAATCTTATTTTCATCCTACTTCTTCTTCTTCTTCTTCTTCATCCTCATCCTCATAAGAAGAAGAGGATGAGGATGAGGATGAAGATGAAGAAGAAGTAGGATGAAAATAAGAATAATTCCAAGCCGGCAAAAAGTGTATCTGCAGCGCTCCTCTAAGTGTATCTGCAGAATGTCATTTAGAAAAAAATAGATACAATGTTTCAACCGCTGTATGGAGTGAATGTCCCAGAACTGTCAGAAATAGACTATTATGACAGTTCTGGGACATTCACTCCATACAGCGGTTGAAACCGCTGTATGGAGGGAATGTCATAGAACTGTCAGAAATAGACTATTTAATGACAGTTCTGGGACACTCACTCCATACAGCGGTTGAAACATTGTATCTATTTGTTTCCATAAATGGATCCATTTATGGAAACAAATAGATACAATGTTTCAACCGCTGTATGGAGTGAGTGTCCCAGAATCTTCTCCTTCTCCATCTTCTCATCCTTCTCCTTCTCCATCTTCTCATCCTTCTCCTCTTCTTCTTCTCATCCTCTCCTTCTCTTTCTTCTCATCCTTCTTCCTTCTTCTCATCCTTCTCCTTCTCCTTCTTCCTCTTCTCATCCTTCTCCTTCTCCTTCTTCTCATCCTTCTCCTTTCCATTCTTCTTCATCCTTTCCTTCTTATCCTTCTCCTTTTCTCATCTTTCTCCTTACTTCTCCTCTTCTCATCCTTCTCCTTCTTTCATCTCTTCCTTCTCTCTTCTTCTCATCTTCTTCTCCTTCCTTGCCCTCCTTCTTTCTCATCCTTCTTTCATCATCCTTCCTCTTCTCATCCTCTCCTTCTTCTCCTCCTTCTCCTTCTCCTTCTTCTCATCCTTCTCCTTCTTTCTCATCCTTCTCCTTGACCTCCTTCCTTTCTCATCCTTCTCCTTCTTCTCATCCTTCTCCTTCTCCTTCTTCTCATCCTTCTAACCTTCTCCTTCTTCTCATCCTTCTCCTTCTTCTCATCCTTCTTTCTCCTTTCTTCTCATCCTTCTCCTTCTTCTTCATCCTTCTCCTTCTCCATTCTTCTATCCTTCTCCTTTTCTCATCCTTCTCCTTCTCCTTTTCTCCTCCTTCTCCTTCTCCTCCTTCCATCCTTCTCAGCCTTCTCCTTCTTCTCATCATCCTTCTCCTTCTCCTTCTTTCATCCTTCTCCTTCTCCTTCTCTTTCTTCTCATCCTTCTCCTTCTTTCATCCTTCTCCTTCTTCTCATCCTTCTCCTTCTCCTTGGCATCTTCTCATCCTTCTCCTTCTTCTCATCCTTCTCCTTCTTCTCATCCTTCTCCTTCTTCTCATTCCTTCTCCTTTCTTCATCAGTTTCTCCTTCTTCTCATCCTTCTTCTCATCTTCTCCTTCTTCTCATCCTTCTTCTTCTCATCCTTCTTCTTCTCATCCTTCTCCTTCTTCCTTATCCTTCTCCTTCTCCTTTTCTCATCCTTCTCCTTCTTCTCATCCTTCTCCTTCTCTTTCTTCTCATCCTTCTCCTTCTTCTCATCCTTCTCCTTCTCACTTCTTCCATCTCCTTCTCCTCTTCTCTCATCCTTCTCCTTCTCCTCTTCTTCTCATCCTTCCTTCTCCTTCTTCTCATCTTCTCCTTCTTCTCATCCTTCTCCTTCTCCTTCTTCTTCCTTCTCCTTCTCCTTCTTCCATTCTTCTCCTTCTCCTTCTTCTCATCCTTCTCCTTCTCCTTCTCTCTTCTTCTCATCCTTCTCCTTCTTCTCATCCTTCATTCCCTTCTCCTTCTTTCTTTTCCCACCTTCTCCTTCTTATCATCTTCTCCTTCTTCTCATCCTTTCTTTTCTCATCCTTCTCACTTCTTCCCTTTTCTCATCCTTTCTTCTTCTCATCCTTCTCCTTCTCCTTCTTCTCTCCTTCTCCTTCTTCTCATCATTCTTCTCATCCCTTCTCCTTCTTCTCATTTTCCTTCTTCTCATCCTTCTCCTTCTTCTCATCCTTCTCCTTCTTTTCATTCCTCTCCTTCTCACATTCTTTTCATCCTTCTGTCTTCCCTTCTTCTCATCCTTCTCCTTCTCCTTTCCTTCTTCTCATCCTTCTGCTTCTTCTCATCCTTCTCTTCTCCTTCTCCTTCTCCTTCTTCCTTCTTTTTCATTCTCATCTTCTTCTCCTTCTTCTCATCCTTCTCCTTCTCCTTCTCCTTCCTCATCTCCAAGGGCATTTAAATCTAAAGGTACAGTGTTCTGCACTAATTTAAAGGCTCTCTGAAGCCTAGAAATCCCTTCTTTAAATAAGTTTAACTTCGTAGACGGAATTAATTCGCATCGAATCGAATTTCATACTGGAACGGAATTTCTTCGCCGAATCAGCCGAATTCGAATTTTTTGAGAAATTCGCTCATTCTCTAGTCACAATCTACTCCATGAAAAAGATTGGATATCACACTATGCTGTTTGCTTTGGACTGAGGCAAAGTGCACACTTACAGAAGGATATGCTATTTGCTCATTTTTCATTTCAGAGGTTTACAACCACTTTAAGATCTTGACTAATGCAAGTCATTGCATTTATTTTTGTTCTTTGAACTCGATGGTCTCAAGGGTCTCTTTTTCAACTCTGACTTCAACTATGCTTAGTCAGGCACAAAAAAATCAAAGACTTTGAAAATGACGGTCAGGAATACCAGAAGTCAGCTGTTTCTGGCAGACGATCGAGGAACGTCTCGCTGACTGGAGCTTCTTTTTCCTTCTTTTCCTCTCCGTATCCCCGATGTCCAGCCTAGGGACCTTTGGTGCTTCTTGCGTGGCCCTTGCCAATGTTTTCTCTTCTTGGCTAGCTGCTGACTCAGGACCACCTTCTGAAGGAAACTCTTCATTAGTCCGGTTTCTGGATGGTTTCATTTCCTTCTTTCACACCTTGTTATTTTCTGAAACTTCCACTCCAATTTCTCTGCTTTATGTGTCCCTTTTTTTCTGAGCTTTTATCATGGATCGTGCTGTTAGGAATATTAAATGTGGTGCCTGTACTTTGTAAGAGGACTGTAGGGAGCACAGGACATGGGAGTTGTTGAATTGTAAAGGAGCATCAATTGCCGTGATCTCTAGCAGTCTCAGGTAGCATGACCACAAACCTCTGACTATCTACTGCAGCATGTATTCCAATGATTGGCCACTTCTATGTCATGGTGCTTTGTCTTCAACCACTCAATTAACATATTTGCAGTCTCTGACCATCTCTTGTAGTATGAACTGCAGTATGTGACCATCTCCTTTACCATGTTTTCAATCTCTTACCCATCTCCTGTAGTATTTTTGCAGTCTCTGACCATCCCTCCTGTAATGTGTCTACAGTCTCTGACCATCTACTGTAGTATGTCTGCAGTCTCTGACCATCTCCTGAGTACCATGTCTGCAGTCCCTGATCATCTACTGTAGCATGTTTTTCAATCTCTGTCGTCTCCTGTATTAATGTCCTGTCCAGTCTCTGGTCATCTCCTGTACTGTCCGCAGTCTCTGGTCATCTCCCTGCGTTACTGTCCACAGTCTCTGGTCATCTCCTGTACTATGTCTGCAGTCTCTGACCATCTCCTGTATTATGTCTGCAGTTTCTGACCATCACCTGTATCATGGTCTCTGCAGTCTCTGATCCATCTCCTGTATCATGTCTGCAGTCCTCTGACCATATCCCCCCTTATGTATTATACATGGAGATCATTCCCCCCCTTATGTATTATACATGGAGATCATATCCCCCTTATATATATACATGGAGATCATATCCCCCCTTATGTATTATACATGGAGATCATATCCCCCCTTATGTATTATACATGGAGATCATATCCCCCTTATGTATTTATACATGGAGATCATATCCCCCCTTATGTATTATACATGGAGATCATATCCCCCCTTATGTATTATACATGGAGATCATATCACCCCCTTATGTATTATACATGGAGATCATATCCCCCCTTATGTATTTTATACATGGAGATCATATCCCCCCCCCTTATGTATTATACATGGAGATCATATCCCCCTGGGCTTATGTATTATACATGGAGATCATACTCCACCCTTATGTATTATACATTGGAGATCCATATCCCCCTTATGTATTATACATGGAGATCATATCCCCCCTTATGTATTATACATGGAGATCATATCCCCCCTTATGTATTATGCATGGTGATCATATCCCCCCTTATGTATTATACAGGAGATCATATCCCCCCTTATGTATTATACATGGAGATCATATCCCCCCCTTATGTATTGTTATACATGGAGATCATATCCCCCTTATGTATTATACATGGAGATCATATCCCCCCCTTATGTATTATACATGGAGATCATATCCCCCCTTATGTATTTATACATGGAGATCATATCCCCCCCTTATGTATTATACATGGAAGATCATATCCCCCCTTATGTATTATTACATGGAGATTCATATCCCCCTTATGTATTATACATGGAGATCATATCCCCCTTATGTATTATACATGGAGATCATATCTCCCCCCTTATGTATTATACATGGAGATCATATCCCCCCCTTATGTATTATACATGGAGATCATATCCCCTCTTATGTATTACACATGGTGATCATATCCCCCTTATGTATTATACATGGAGATCATATCCCCCCTTATGTATTATACATGGAGATCATATCCCCCCTTATGTATTATACATGGAGATCCTATCCCCCCTTATGTATTATACATGGAGATCATATCCCCCCCTTATGTATTATACATGGAGATCATATCCCCCCCCTTATGTATTATACATGGAGATCATATCCCCCCCTTATGTATTATACATAGAGATCATATCCCCCCCCCCCCCCTTATGTATTATACATGGAGATCATATCCCCCCCTTATGTATTATACATGGATATCATATCCCCCCTTATGTATTATACATGGAGATCATATCCCCCCCTATGTATTATACATGGAGATCATATCCCCCCCCTTATGTATTATACATGGAGATCATATCCCCCCTTATGTATTATACATGGAGATCATATCCCCCCCCCCCTTATGTATTATACATGGAGATCATATCCCCCCTTATGTATTTTTACATGGAGATCATATCCCCCCCTTATGTATTCTACATGGAGATCATATCCCCCCTTAATCTTCTCTTCTCAGTAGATAATACATTCAGTTCCTCTAATCTTTCCTCATAGCTGAGCTCCTCCATGCCTCTTATCAGTTTGGTTGCCCTTCTCTGTAGTTTTTTCTCCAGTTCCCCAATGTTCTTTTTGTGAATTGGAGCCCAAAACTGAACTGCATATTCCAGATGAGGTCTTACTAATGTCTTACAGGCGATTTCTACCTGCAATTCCAAATCGCAGCAGGGCATGATGCACAACTGGGTGCTGTTATTCTTAATGGCACCGCAAATGCCGTGCTATTTTGTCGCAGTTGTTGCTCACCAAAAACCACATTAAGCTTGTCACCCAAAAAGGAGCAGGAGCTCCTTGTGGGACAGAAACGTACATAGGGCAGCCCATTGCAGTTAAGCCGCCCTCTGCACGACATGTGTTTCTCCATGTAAATTGTGCTTCAAAAACTTTGAGCTATGCAAGGTCTGAATGGGCCATTAGAACAACATTTGGTGATGTCACTACTGTGCCGCTCACTGTTCTCTTTGCTGGAGGCTCTGGCACAAGGAAGCAAAGCCCCGCCTCTTCCAAAATGGCCATCTCCATACACAAAATATAAAATAAGACATGGAAGGTCAGTAAATGGGGAAAGATCAGCTGCAGGAAGATCACGGGCAGTTCTGGTGACTAGTCCTTTGCCTTAAACCTGCATTTTTGTAGGGCACATCTTCCAGAGATCAGTTCACTTCCAGATCCTCCAGAGCAGGGGTAGGACTAACAACTCATGGAGCCCCCTGGCAATAGGGGATCTTGGGGCCCCTGTGTCCTTGCCCAAACTCACAAAAAAGTCACTATGAAAAAGGTACCGGGGCATCTCATGGGACCCCCTACTGACCCCGGGGCCCTCGGGCAGTGCCCGAGTTTCCAAATGGTCAGTCCGCCCCTGCTCCAGAGATCAGGATAATGCAGCTCTGGTCCTACCATCTTCTGAATCTGAAAGCAGCCTGTTCTCCACTGTAGCCATCATCTGTTCCTCGTTTGAAGACATTTCTAGAATTCAGAAGATTGCCCTTAGACATGTCTTTGATATTGATCTGAAGATCCACATATGGAAAGGCTTCTTCACAGTAAAAGCTGAGAAAATGTGAAATAGTTATGGGCAGCTCAGTAGATGCATTCCTGGATATTACTCCTGTATAGGTAACAACATCATTGTTGATCCAGGAAATGTTTGATTGCTTCAGTGGATCAGAAAGGATCTTTTTTCCCAGTTGGATGCTTTATAAGGTCTTTTTGCCTTCTTCTGGATCCAGCGTGTGATATAGGGCTCTATACATGGAGTTTTTCCATTTATTTATTTATTTTTCTGTTGGGTTGAACTAGATCAGTGGTGGGCAACCTTTTTTTCAACTGAGGCCAAATCTCGCCAAAACCACGATTGAAATTATTTTGAGAGCCACATTTTTAAAACTGAAAATACATCCCCCATAGTAATTCATCCCCCATAGTAATTCATCCCCCATAGTAATTCATCCCCCATATAGTATTTCATCCCTCATATAGTAATTCATCCCCCATAGTCTCATTCTTCCCCCCCATATAGTAATTCATCTCCCATTAGTAATTCATCCCCCATATAGTAATTCATCCCCCATATAGTAATTCATCCCCCATAAATTAACTTCCATCCCCCATGAGTAATTCATCACCCATAGTAATTCATCACCCATATAGTAATTCATCCCCCATATAGTAATTCATCCCCATATAGTAATTCATCCCCCATATAGTAATTCATCTCCCATATAGTAATTTCATCCCCCATATATAGTAATTCATCCCCCATATAGTAATTCATCCCCCATAGTATTTCATCCCCCATATAGTAATTCATCCCCCATATAGTAATTCATCCCCCCTATAGTAATTCACTTACCTTTGCTCCGCGCGTTCTTCTCGCCGTGTTCCCGCGCCGTTCTGGTCTTCAGGGCAGACTGTGAGAGGAGAGGATTCGTCACGCTGCCCCGTCTACATCCTGGCTGCCCCGCCTACATCCTGACAGCTGCAGAGTCCTGACTTTTGGGGCGGCCGCCCGAGAGAAGGAAGGGGAGCGCCGCCCGAGAGGAGGGAGGGGGGCGGCCGCCCGAGAGGAGGGAGGGGGGCGGCGCCCGAGAGGAGGGAGGGGGGCGGCCCGCCCGAAGGATGGAGGGAGCGGAGCGGCCGCCCGAGAGGAGGGAGGGGGGCGGCCGCTCGAGAGGAGGAGGGAGGGGAGCGGGCGCCCGGCACACAGAAGAGCCGCATTTAAGTTTGTAAAGAGCCGCATGTGGCTTGCGAGCCGCGGCTTGCCGACCACTGAACTAGATGAACTTGTTTCTTTTTTCTTCCAGTCAGATGGTCAAAAATATTGGTAGCCGGCGGTCTACCAGGGCCCCTGCATCAGATAACGCACCACTTCGCCCAAAAATCGTTGCAATTACAAATGTTTCGGCATTCTCATGTTTCTTTTGTTTGTATTGGTGACACAAAAAATGTGGAGAAACAAAAAGCCAAATCTGACACATTCCACGCAAAACCCCAAAATGGACTGGACAAAAATTATTGGCACCTTTTCAAAATTGTAAGAAATAATTGCATTCCAAATTTGTGATGTTCCTGTAATTTGTAATTAAACTCCCCGTATCCATGACCAGGGTGCTGACAATATAGAAATCACACCGGCAACCAGATAAAATGGTGAAAAATGGCCTCCACCTTTCTGTTTGTGTGTCTCTGTGTGCTACATGGAGCATGGAGAAGAGGAAAGAGCAGCAAAGAATTGTCTGAGGATTTGAGAACAAAAATTGGAAAAATGGAAAAGGCCATCTCCACAGATCTTCATGTTCCTGTGTCCACTGTGCACAACATTGTCAAGAAGTTTACAGCCCATGGCACTGTAGCCAATCTACCTGGATGTGGATGAAAAAAAAATTGATTGAAAATTGCAATGGATTGTAAGAATGGTGGATAATGAACCTCGATCAACTTCCAGAGATATTCAGCGGACCTTCAGGCACAGGAAACACAACTGTGTCCACTCGCATTATACGTCGCCATCTGATGAATGAAAAAAGGACACTATAGTAGAAGACCCAGGAGGACCCCACTGCTGACACAGAAATATGGTGAGAGACCCAGAAGGACCTCATTGCTGACACAGAAATATGGTAGGAGACCCAGGAGGACCCCACTGCTGACACAGAAATATGGTGAGAGACCCAGAAGGACCTCATTGCTGACACAGAAATATGGTAGGAGACCCAGGAGGGACCCCAATGCTGACACAAAAATATGGTAGGAGACCCAGGAGGACCCCACTGCTGACACAGAAATATGGTAGGGAGACCCAGGAGGACCCCACTGCTGACACAGAAATATGGTGGGAGACCCAGGAGGACCCCACTGCTGACACAGAAATATGGTAGGAGACCCAGGAGGACCCCACCGCTGACACAGAAATATGGTAGGAGACCCAGGAGGACCCTGCTTCTGACACAGAAATATGGTAGGAGACCCAGAAGTGACCCCACCGCTGACACAGAAATATGGTAGGAGACCCAGGAGACCCCGCCGCTGACACAGAAATATGGTAGGAGACCCAGGAGGACCCCACCGCTGACACAAAAATATGGTAGGAGACCCAGGAGGATCCCACCACTGACAAAGAAACATATTGGTAGCCAGATTTGAGTTTGCCAAAACGTACCCGAGGAAGCCAAAATCCTTCTGGGAGAATGTGCTGTGGACAGACAAAACAAAATTTCAGCTTTTTGGTAAAGCCCATCATTCTACTGTTTTCAGAAAAAGCAATGAGGCCTTTAAAGAAAAGAATCCAGTCCCTCCAGTCACACATCGTGGGGGGTCACTGATGGTTTGGGGTTGCTTTGCTGCTTCAGGCATTGGTTGTCTTGGCCGTGTGCATGGCATGATGAAATCTGAAGACTACCAAAGAATTCTGGGGGGCAATGTAGGGCCCGGTGTCAAAAAGTTGGGTCTCCATCAGAAGTCATGGGTATTCCAGCAGGACAATGACCCAAAGCACACATCAAAAAGCCCCCCAGAAATGGTTTCAGAAAAGTGCTGGAGAGGACTGAACTGGCCAGCAATGAGTCCAGATCTCAATCCCATAGAGCTCCTGTGGAGAGATCTCAGAACAGCAATTGGGAAAAGGAACCCTTCCAATCTGAGAGACCCGGAGTAGTTGGCGAAAGAAGAGCGCTCCAAAATTCCAGCAGAGAGGTGGAAGAAACTCATTGATGGTGACAGGAAGCCATGGATTTCAGTTATTTTTTCCAAAGGTTGAGTCCTACCAAATATTACATTGAGGGTGCCAATAAATTTTGTCCAGTCCATTTTTGGGGTTTGCGTGGAATGTGTCAGTTTGGCTTTTTGTTTCTCCACTTTTCAGTGTCACCAATACAAACCAAAGAAATAAACATGAGAGCGCCGAAACATTTGTAATTGCAACAGTTTTTCTGGGCGAAGTGGTGCGTTTTCTGACAGGGGGATTATCAATGAGAGGGGGGGGCAATATTTGTGACCATGACTGTATGTAACGAGTATCAACCACTTTCTGCAATGCTTTAATCCGTTTTTACTACTGTAGCACTACCCCCTTAAGGGTTGCTTAACAAATTCTGGGTTCCCTGTCAATCTGGACCTCTCATTGGAAGCCCAACCTCTGCTGACACCACCGTGCTCTGGTGACCCACATAAATCACACCTGAAAAATGGACTCACATACAGTAGTATAAACCAAAATGAAGTTTATATTGAAGAGGTAACTGAGTCAAGAATAACAACACTGATATTGGCGGCAAATCTGATCACTATTGGCAATTGTGAGCAGGGGCGACTGACAACTCAAGGGGTCCCCGGGCAATAGGGAATCATGGGGCCCCTGTGTCCTTGCCCAAACTCAAAAAAAGCCTATGAAAAAGGTACCAGGGGCATCTCATGGGGCCCCCCTGCTGACCCTGGACCCTCGGGCAGCGCCCAAGTTTCCAAATGGTCAGTCCATCCCTGATTGTGAGTAAAAGTAACAACATTCACAATAAAACAACAGTATCTGTTAGCAAGCCTGCTTTCAAAAATAATCTACTGCCTCCAATTTGAGGGGACTGCTGAATCCCCCACTGAGCAGAAAGCAACTATCAAGAAACAGGTAAGCTGACTGTGGGTCCTCAGAACTAGATGACCAGGACTAAATGTGA
The DNA here is from genome assembly GCA_951230385.1 of Staurois parvus. NCBI lineage: Eukaryota > Metazoa > Chordata > Amphibia > Anura > Ranidae > Staurois > Staurois parvus. The sequence goes on from CATNWA010004925.1 coordinate 13,609, forward strand.
AAGAAAGAGAATACTCAAATATAATTGGCAGTTTCCACTTCAGGAGCTCTATAATCTCTTCTGTGCGCTTGTTGGGGCCCAGTTGGTGTGAAGTTGCATCTAGGGGTGGATGATAGTTCCTCAGGGTGAAAAGATGGTGAGGGGGAAAAGGAGAAGATTCAACACTTCCCTGACTGATGGCAAATAATTAGTGCAAGGTTCCCTTTAAGAGCTCAAAGGATGAATTGAGCTTGGAGTAGTAGGTAGCAACAAGTGGCATGGATGTCTAAGGACAAATATAATTCCCTCTAGATGGCAAAGGCAAAACATGAGCAGTAGTAGGAATCTTGCTCTGCAACTGTATGTCCTGCAGTCAGCTCCAATGATGATTGTACTGCAGATGTACTCCAGCAATGGCACTGGCAGAACTAGGCCGCAACTGTGGCAACAATGTAAAATGTTCATGACTGTGTAGATAACTGAGGTGACAAACTATCAATGGGCCTCTCTCTCACCCAATGTGGTTCGGCAGATTTCCCAATTAACCGCTTAAGGACCTCCTTATAGCCCTGTGCGCAAAACCACATATATATACGTGACTTTGCATTTCCGGGTGGGGGGAGGCACGCGAGCCATGTGCGTGCACTACCCACGCCGCCATTCGCGCCTGTGGATGTCAATCACCAGGCCCCGGCCAGTAATTACCAGCCAGTGCCCGGTGATTACTGAGCATCTCCAACGGGGAGGAAGCTCGTTTTGTTTACAAACAATGTTCTCCCTGTCAGCTCAAGCACACTGCACAGCACAGCCATCCTGATCAGTGTGCTTACAGTGCAGAACGCCCCGCCACCTAGTAAAACACACCCAGCACACAGTTAACCCTTTGATCGCCCCTCACATTTCCCCCTTCCTGCCCAGTGCCATTAGTGCAGTGTCAGTGCTTTTTTTAAGCACTGATCACTATACTGGTGTCATTGGGGATGTCAGTGACACCAAGTTAGTTCCCCCCCCAGTGTCAGAATGTCCGCCGCAGTCCCGCTAAAAGTCGCTGATCACCGCCATTACTAGTAGAAAAAAAAATCCCATTATCTATACTGTCATTTGTAAATCCTATAACTTTCACGTAAACCAATTAATTTACACGTATTGGGATTTTTTTTAGCAAAGACACGGAGCAGAATACATTTTGGCCGAAATTTATGACGAAATTTGATTTTTTCTATTTTTTTACTGGACGTGTTTTATTGCAAAAAGTCCAAAACATAGTTTTTTTCTCAAAATTGTTGGCATTTTTTTGCCTATAGAGCAAAAAATACAAAATGCGCAGGCAGTCATATACCACAGAAAGAAATCTCAATTTGTGGGGGAAAAAAAGTTAATTTCATTTGGGTGCAGTGTTTCACAACCGCGCAATTGTCAGTTAAAGTAACGCATCTCCGTAACGCAAAAAATGGCTTGGTCAGGAAGGAGGGGGGGGGAATCCTCTGGAGGGCAAATGCTTAATAGAGACAGTCCACGGCCCTCTGGGGGACCAGGGGATTACTAGAGACTAAAGACCTACTACAGGAGATGGTCAGAGACTGCAGACATAGTACAGGAGATGGTCAGAGACTGCAGATATACTACAGGAGATGGTCAGAGACTGCAGACATACTGCAGGAGATGGTCAGAGACTGCAAACATGATACAGGAGATGGTCAGAGACTGCAGACATACTACAGAAGATAGTCAGAGACTGCAGACATACTACAGGAGATGGTCAGAGACTGCAGACATGATACAGGAGATGGTCAGAGACTGCAGACATACTACAGGAGATGGTGGGAGACTGCAGACATACTACAGGTGATGGTCAGAGACTGCAGACATACTACAGGAGATGGTCAGAGACTGCAAACATGATGCAGGAGATGGCCAGAGACTGCAGACATACTACAGGAGATGGTCAGAGACTTCAGACATACTACAGGAGATGGTCAGAGACTGCAGAGATGATACAGGAGATGGTCAGAGATTGCAGATGTACTGCAGGAGATCGTCAGAGACTGCAGACATACTACAGGAGATGGTCAGAGACTGCAGACATATTAGAGGAGATGGTCAGAGACTCTAGACATACTACAGGAGATGGTCAGAGACTGCAGACATATTAGAGGAGATGGTCAGAGACTGCAGACATGATACAGGAGATGGTCAGAGACTGCAGACATACTACAGGAGATGGTCAGAGACTGCAGACATACTACAGGAGATGGTCAGAGACTGCAGACATACTACAGGAGATGGTCAGAGACTGCAGACATACTACAGGAGATGGTCAGAGACTGCAAACATGATGCAGGAGATGGTCAGAGACTGCAGACATACTACAGAAGATGGTCAGAGAATTCAGACATGATGCAGGAGATGGTCAGAGACTGCAGACATGATACAGGAGATGGTCAGAGACTGCAGTCATTCTACAGGAGATGGTCAGAGACTGCAGACATGATGCAGGAGATGGTCAGAGACTGCAGACATGATACAGGAGATGGTCAGAGACTGCAGACATGATACAGGAGATGGTCAGAGACTGCAGACATACTACAGGAGATGGTCAGAGACTGCAGACATGATACAGGAGATGGTCAGAGACTGCAGACATGATACAGGAGATGGTCAGAGACTGCAGACATACTACAGGAGATGGTCAGAGACTGCAGAAGTACTACAGGAGATGGTAAGAGACTGCAGACATGATACAGGAGATGGTCAGAGACTGCAGACATACTACAGGAGATGGTCAGAGACTGCAGACATACTACAGGAGATGGTCAGAGACTGCAGACATACTACAGGAGATGGTCAGAGACTGCAAACATGATGCAGGAGATGGTCAGAGACTGCAGACATACTACAGGAGATGGTCAGAGAATTCAGACATGATGCAGGAGATGGTCAGAGACTGCAGTCATTCTACAGGAGATGGTCAGAGACTGCAGACATGATGCAGGAGATGGTCAGAGACTTCTTTTCAAGTTTCCCATGAATAGGGCAGCCCATTGAACCCACTGTTTCCGATGCGTAGGGCAGCCCATTGCACTCATTGGGCTGCACTGCACGTACCACTCAGGAATACACTGAATATGCGCACATGTGTGGTTGCACCTGTAGGTGTGAATCTAGCCTAAAACAGGAAAGTATTTTCCTTTTTTTTTTCCTTAAAATTACAGAGATTGCATAAGATACAAAGATGACACGCGGGGTACAATACAGTACAATGCATCAAGATGTGTTTCCATAGAAGCCTTTTGAAGAAGGCAATCTTTTATAGATGACGTTGCAGAGCCATTCTCAAGGAATAAATGGAATTTTTATCAGTTTGCTTTGCATCTGCATTTTGGACCAGAGATGAAAAAATTCTACAGATAGTGCTAAGAATTCATGGCTTCTCAAAATAAAAAAGACCCAAAGGAGGTAAAAGAACTGAGAACCGGAATAATTGTCCAAACCAGGGGTCTCCAAACATGATAAGAAAGGGGCCAGTATACCGTCCTTTAGACTTTGTGGTCAGTGGGGTAGAATATGTCCTAGCGTCAGTGGGAGTAAGCAATTCCCCATCTTCGGTGTCAGTGGGAGGAATAGTGCCCCATCATTGGTATCAGTGGGAGGAATAGTGCCCCATCATTGGTGTCAGTGGAGGAATAGTGCCCCATCATTGGTATCAGTGGGAGGAATAGTGCCCCATCATTGGTGTCAGTGGGAGGAATAGTGTCCTATCATTGGTATCAGTGGGAGGAATAGTGCCCCATCATTGGTATCAGTGGGAGGAATAGTGCCCCATCATTGGTGTCAGTGGGAGGAATAGTGCCCCATCATTGGTATCAGTGGGAGGAATAGTGTCCCACCATTGGTATCAGTGGGAGGAATAGTGCCCCATCATTGGTGTCAGTGGGAGGAATAGTGCCCCATCATTGGTATCAGTGGAGGAATAGTGCCCCATCATTGGTATCAGTGGGAGGAATAGTGCCCCATCATTGGTATCAGTGGGAGGAATAGTGGCCCCATCATTGGTGTCAGTGGGAGGAATAATGCCCCATCATTGGTATCAGTGGAGGGAATAGTGCCCCTTTGTGGGTGTAATTGGGAGGAATAGTGCCCCATCATTGGTGCCATTGCAGTGGGTTTTTTTGTCACATCGAGCAAGCCTTGTAAGTGCACAAGCCTATCCCCACCCAGTAGACCAGGGGTGTAAAACTCAAATTCATTGTGGGCCACAATTCTGGTTGCCCTCAAAGGGCCAACTCTGTTTATAAGACTAGATGTCCAGAGCACCACATCCCCCTTACATCAGATGTTAAGAACCCCTCCCCCCCACCATCAGAAGTCTAGAGTCCTCCACCCTCCCTTACATCACTGTGCACCCCCCTTACCTTGTGCTGCTGCCGGGAAGAAGCTTGGGGCGGAGCTTGGAAGCAGAAAATTCAGGGCTGGAGGAGGACCTTGAGGAGGGCTGAAGTCAGTTGCTGGAGTCTGCGGAATGCTGAGACCAGGGGAAACAGAGACGAGGGGGTGCTGCGGCTGTAGAGAGAGACACGTGGTCTGTAGGAGGAGTTGTGTCCTCCTCTCTGCTGCCAACTGCTGAGATGGGGTGGAGGCGGAGACAAGCCTCTCTGCGCTGCGACTGCATGTAGAAACGCAGAATCTGGTGGAGGAGTTACATAGTTAGTCTGGCTGAAAAAAGACAAAAGTCAAAAAAGTTATAATCCTACACCCACAGTTGATACAGAAGAAGGCAAAAAAAAACCAGCAAAGCACGATCCAATGTGCTCCAGAAGGGGAAAAAATTATTTCCTGATCCCCCGAGAGGCAATCGGATATTCCCTGGATCAACTTTACCTATAAATGTTATATCCAGTTCAGGGGCGGACTGACAACTCATGGGGGCCCCCGGGCAATAAGGGATCATGGGGCCCCTGTGTCCTTGCCCAAACTCAAAAAAGCCTATGAAAAAGGTACCAGGGGCATCTCATGGGGCCCCCTACTGACCCTGGGCCCTTGCGCAGTGCCCGAGTATCCAAATGGTCAGTCCGCCTCTGATCCAGTTATATTCTGTGCATCCAAGAAAGAATCCAGGACTTTCCTACAGCAATCCACTGAGCTGGCCACAACCAACTCTTGAGGGAGTCTATTCCACATTCTCACAGCTCTTACTGTGAAGAAACCTTTCCGTGTTTGGAAATTACATTTCTTTTCCTCCAGACGTAAAGAGCGCCCCCTTGTCCTCTGTGATGACCTAAGGGTGAAGAGTTCTGTTCTATTCTCTGCTGCCGGGGGTGAAGAAAAGGGGGGGTGCCGCAGCTGCAGGAGAGGTGCAAGGGCCACATGAAATGGTCTGGCAGGCCAGATTCGGCCCTCAGGCAGTGGTGTATTTTGGTTTGTGTTGCCCTAGGCAACACAAAAATCAGACGCCCTCCTGGGCAGAGAGAGAGCCTGACACTGACTAACAACACCCCCGCTCCATCTCCCCCCCCCCCCACGGCGACAGAGAGAAAGACACTCACTTTCACAGCTTTGGCCGTCCCCGGGAACGACAGTTGGGCTCTGCATACACCATCAAGCAGCCCGCAGCCTCTCTCAGATCCCACCTGGTCCCCAGGCCCACATATGTCCCTTCTTCCAGGGTGCAGTGCTGCCCCCAGGGGCGGACTGACCATTCGAACACTAGGGCACTGCCCGGTCAGTAAGGGGCCCCATGAAATGCCCCTGTACCTTTTATAGGCTTTTTTGGGTGTGCTTTGAGTGTGGGCAAGGATACAGGGGCCCCATGATGCCCTATTGCCCGGGGGCCCCATGAGTTGTCAGTCCGCCCCTGGCTGCCCCCCTAAAAAATGCTGCCCTAGGCAAATGCCTTGTTTGCCTTGTGGTAAATACACCCCTGCCCTCAGGCCTTGTGTTTGGCACATGTGCACTAGACCATGCATATCTCCGCCCACAGTAAAGGGCGGAGCTGTCATTTTATCGATAACCAGTAAGACAGCGAATATCATCCTACAAGACCTCCCACCATATCAGGGGCGGACTGACAACTCATGGGTGAAAGTATCTATCAGTGAAAGGAATAGTGCCCCATCATTGGTGTCAGTGGGAGGAATAGTGCCCCATCATTGGTGTCAGTGGGAGGTAGTGCCCCATCATTGGTATCAGTGGGAGGAATAGTGCCCCATCATTGGTGTCAGTGGGAGGAATAGTGCCCCATCATTGGTGTCAGTTGGAGGAATAGTGCCCCATCATTGGTGTCAGTGGGAGGAATAGTCCCCCATCATTGGTGTCAGTGGGAGGAATAGTGCCCCATCATTGGTATCAGTGGGAGGAATAGTGCCCCATCATTGGTATCAGTGGGAGGAATAGTGCCCCATCATTGGTGTCAGTGGGAGGAATAGTGCCCCATCATTGGTGTCAGTGGGAGGTAGTGCACCATCATTGGTGTCAGTGGGAGGAATAGTGCCCCATCATTGGTATCAGTAGGAGGAATAGTGCCCCATCATTGGTGTCAGTGGGAGGTAGTGCCCCATCATTGGTGTCAGTGGGAGGAATAGTGCCCCATCATTGGTGTCAGTGGGAGGAATAGTGCCTCATCATTGGTATCAGTGGGAGGAATAGTGCCCCATCATTGGTGTCAGTGGGAGGAATAGTGCCCCATCATTGGTGTCAGTGGGAGGAATAGTGTCCCATCATTGGTGTCAGTGGGGAGGAATAGTGCCCCATCGTTGGTGTCAGTGGGAGGAATAGTGCCGCATCATTGGTGTCAGTGGGAGGAATAGTGCCCCATCCAGGGGCGGACTGACAACTCATGGGGCCCCCAGGCAATAGGGGATCATGGAGCCCCTGTGTCCTTGCCCACACTCAAAAAAGCCTATAAAAAAGGTACCAGGGGCATTTCATGGGGCCCCCTACTGACCCCGGGCCCTCGGGCAGAGCCCGAGTGCTCGAATGGTCAGTCCGCCCCTGCACCATGTCCTACCGCCTCGCGCTGCGGTCATGGGCACTGGCGGTTATTGGGAATATTCGATTCGATTTAGGCTGGCAAGGAAGTTGTTCGCCCGCCATAGACGTGATGACGATGTTGCTGGGGACGGTTCTTGGTGAATAACGTTGGATATAAACAGCCTTTAGTTGCGCTTTAACAAAAGAAAGTTGTTTTTTATAATTATTGCGTTTTATGTGGAAATGTTCTGTTCCACAAGCGACGTCGGAATGACAAGTAATTGTGGAGCGTATTCTTCCAGACAGATGAATACATATCTGAGTTCTAGTGAAGCACAAATAACACGATGATTATTTAATTGTCCTTAAATCACGTTAATGGCATCTCACGGCCCGAATCTTCCCAAACACATTTATTAATAACAGCAGCGTGCCGGGAGTTTAATAAAAACGATATTGTCGCAGGATAAAGGTGATGATGTTCAGGATAGAAAAGATTTCATGCAGTAAATCGTCTTTATTTTCTGCATTACAAGAACCATATACAGGCGTACCTCCGTTTACGAACGCCTCGGGTAAAGGAATTTTTCACTTTACGAATAAAAGTCCATTGAAAATAATGGCTCGGTTTACGAATTTGTTTCGCAATACGAACGAATTAATTGGTTTTCAATGCATTTACGAATTGTATTTTTAACCCCTTCACACCATCGCCTCATGGCCCTTTAAGAGTTTCAGGAGCCAGGAGGCGGGGTTTAGGGTCATGTGACTGCCGTGACGCGTCGTCTAGGCCCAGACGCCGGGAGGCCGCATATTTGCGTTCGGCCGGCGTGAAGAGGTTAATCATGTCCTTGTATAGTACTGTGCCTTTATAAAGAGATTTGAACAGATAAGACTTTTTTCTGACCTCCGGAATTGATTAATTGGTTTTCAATGCATTTACAATTTTTATCATGTCCCTGTACAGTATTTATGCCTTTAAAGTGCACTTTATAAAGAGTTTTGAACAGATTAGACTTTTTTTTTACTTTTTTCTGACCTCCGAAACTAATTAATTGGTTTTCAATGCATTTACAATTTTTTTTTAATGATGTCCCTGTACAGTATTTATGCCTTTAAAGTGCACTTTATAAAGAGTTTTGAACAGATAAGACTTTTTTTTACTTTTTTCTGACCTCCGGAATTGATTAATTGGTTTTCAATGCATTTACAAATTTTTTTTATCATGTCCATGTACAGTATTTATGCCTTTAACCCCCCTGGCGGTATTCCCGAGTGTAGCTCGGGGTAAAGTTTCAGCACCACAAGCGGTAACCCCCCCGAGCTACATTCGGGAATACACTGCAGCTCCGGGATCTCTTCTGCACTTACCTTGTCCTGCGCTCCCGCGATGTCCCTCCTGCAGTGTCCCCGGCAATGTCCTCCGGCCGATGCCGGCATCTGTCTTCCGGGTTCCGTTCCCTGCGACGTCGGGACGTACGGGGGGATGGAACTGGCGGGAAATTTGAAAATGTCAAAAAGTGACATTCACTAAATCCACTAAAATCACATAGTATAACATTCCTGTATCAAACCATTTCACATACATTTTGTCCCGAGTGCTTTGTCCGGCGCCCTGCCTGCATTTTTTACTGTTCTTTCTGCCTGGAAACTGAGAAACGTCCGTGGCGTCCAAAAAGCGTCCCTTTAGGTCAGACGCGGTTTTAGACCGGCTAGAGAACAGCGATAGTAAATCAGAACCACTTGCAGAATTGAGTGATAATGATTCGTGGGGGAAATTCCTCATCAGACACTGAAAACGATTCTGCGACTTTGCTCAGCGATGTGCGAACTTGGCGCTATATTTCACATTTCAGTGTTTTTGGTTTGATTATATTATGGAATTAAATTTATTATTATTATATTTTTATTTTTTATGATTATTTATTAAATTATAATTTATGATTTCGTGTTTCAAGTTTTATCCTCCCCGGGATGTTTACTAGACTCTTGTTCGGACAGATTTCAGTGAGTTATTCCTAAAAATTACAGGCCGACAATAAAAAAACTACATATTTCCATGCAAAAAAATGTACCGCTTTGAGCACAGAAATACTGACATAATCAGACTGCTAGGGAGAGCACTTTTATAAAGAGTTTTGAACAGATAAGACTTTTTTTTTTCCTTTTTTTCTGACCTACGGAACAGATTAATTGGTTTTCAATACATTTACAATTTTTTTTATCATGTCCCTGTACAGTATTTATGCCTTTAAAGTGTACTTTATATAAAGAGTTTTGAACAGATGAAAGACATTTTTTTACTTTTTTTTTTTCTGACCTCTGGAATGGATTAATTGGTTTTCAGTGTATTCCTATGGGAAACCGCATTTCGGCTTACAAATGTTACACAATACGTCCCGCAGAACGAATTACATTCGTAAACTGAGGTGCGCCTGTATACATATTGGTTGATGGGCAATCATCTTGCACTGGAACGCGCGCCAAACCCCCCAATGTAGTTTCAGTTCCCATAAATAGTACATAGCAGTGATCATTTTAAAATGCTGTTCCTGCTTTTTTTTTTTTTTTACATATGCAGCTAAAGGGGGACTCTGAGCAGAATCTGCTGGCTCCCTTGGCATGTCCCCCCCCCCATCCAGCCGCTTGCTAGACGTTACTAGTGTGCGCCCCTACATGTGCAGTGCGGTCTCTCTTCCTCTAGCTGCCACGGCTGAGCTCAGTCATGGCATCCAGAGAAGGAGAGACCACATTGCACGTGTCCAGGGCTGTTGTTAGAAACCATGGGGCCCCATACAGCCAACCTTGCAGGGCCCCCCCCCCCCCCCCCCCCCCCCCCCCCCACAGTTTACTATGTTTCAGTTATGAATGAACACAGTGAGTGATCAATACCGACATATTTACCGGACCTTTTCTCCACTCTCCATCATGAAGGATCCTATTGCATGCTTGCAGCTGCTGGTGTTAAGGAGAGGGAAGGTGGGAGCCAGGGGCGGACTGAAAACACATGGGATCCCTGGGCAATGGGGGATCATGGGGCACCCTGTGTCCTCGCCCACACTCAAACCACACCCAAAAAAAAACCTATAAAAGGTACCAGGGGCATCTCATGGGGCCCCTACTGACCCTGGGCCCTCGTGCAGTGCCCAAGTTCCCCAGTGGTCAGTCCGCCACTGGTGGGAGCACTGCAGGGGTGGGGGCATACAGTGGGGCCTGGGCAGCAGGGAAAATCTTATGGTGAGGTGGGATGGTGATGGGTGTGGCGGGGGGGCAATTAATGGAAATGATCCCCTTTATGGTTCTTTCTGCAGCAGCTGAAAGCCAGCGGGAGGGAGAGGAGAAGACAACTTTCAGCTGCTGCAAAGAGAGCCATACAGAGGATTGGTTCCAGTAATTGCCCCACCACCATGCTGATCACCCTCCCGGCCCACATCTGATTCACCCAGTTTCCTGGGCCCTCTCTGTTAGCCTAGGCCCTGTACAGGAGGACTGGTGGTACCCCCTTATCCACGGCCCTGCATGTGTCCCCGTGTTCCTGATCATCGTCTTGAAAATCCTGCCCTCCTGAACCTTTCTCAACCCCTTGTATTTAAAGGTTTCAGTCATGTCTCCCCTTTCCCTTCTGTCTGTCCCCCAGACTGGACATGTTAAGTTTCCGAAGTTTCTCCTGATATTTTATCTCTCAGACCTTTCACCATTTGTGTTTCTCCATCTCTGGACCTGTTCTATCTTATCAATATCTTTTTGAAAGTGAGGTCTCCAGAACTGGACACAGTATTCTGAATGAGATCTAACTAAAGATCTATATAGAGGAATCAGGACCTCCTTCCTCCTGCCGGTGATCCCTCTAGTGCAGCGGTTCTCAACCTGGGGGTCGCGACCCCTTTGGGGGTCGAACGACCATTTCCCAGGGGTCGCCTAAGACCATCGGAAAACATATTTCCGATGGTCTTAGGAACCGAGACACCGCTGCTCTGTGTCGCGATCTGTGGGCGGGATGATATGCTGCCCCTGAAACCTGGCCACACCTCCGGGATCACTCAACAGCTGCTCCGCCTCCTCGCCGCTGATTGGCCACCGGAACTGTAGCTCAGGAGAGGCACACAGGCGGCCAATCACCGGCGAGGAGGTGGAGCTTGGAGAGGAGGAACCGAGCGGCAGAGCGCGCAGATCGAAGAAGATCGAGGGAGAGCTGCAGGACCGAGTGAAGAGGAGAGAGGCCAGAGAAGGAAGACAGCTGACAGGTAAGTGGAAATTTTGTTTCTGCAGGCTGTAGATGGGAGAGGGAGAGAGCGAGCCCAGGCTGGAGCAGGGGTCAGCAAGGTAAGTATCATTGGTGTCAGTGGGAGGAATAGTGCCCCCCATCATTTGTGTCACTAATACCAACGATGGGGGCACTATTCCTCCCCCCACTGACACCAACGATGGGGCACTATTCCTCCCCCCACTGACACCAATGATAGGCACTATTCCTCCCCCCACTGACACCAACGATGGGGCACTATTCCTCCCACTGACACCAACGATGGGGCACTATTCCTCCCCACTGACACCAACGATGGGGCACTGTTGTTCCTCCCACTGACACCAACGATGGGGCACTATTCCTCCCCCCACTGACACCAACGATGGGGCACTATTCCTCCCCCACTGACACCAACGATGGGGCACTATTCCTCCCCCCACTGACACCAACGATGGGACACTATTCCTCCCCCCACTGACACCAACGATGGGGCACTATTCCTCCCCCCACTGACACCAACGATGGGGCACTATTCCCTCCCCCACTGACACCAACGATGGGGCACTATTCCTCCCCCCACTGACACCAACGATGGGGCACTATTCCTCCCCCCACTGACACCAACGATGGGGACACTATTCCTCCCCCCACTGACACCCAACGATGGGGCACTATTCCTCCCCCCACTGACACCACCAACGATGGGGCACTATTCCTCCCCCCACTGACACCAACGATGGGGCACTATTCCTCCCCCCACTGACACCAACGATGGGGCACTATTCCTCCCCCCACTGACACCAACGATGGGGCACTATTCCTCCCACTGACACCAACGATGGGGCACTATTCCTCCCACTGACACCAACGATGCGGCACTATTCCTCCCACTGACACCAACGATGGGGCACTATTCCTCCCACTGGCACCAATGATAGGCACTATTCCTCCCCCTACTGACACCAACGATAGTGCACTATTCCTCCCCCCACTGACACCAACGATGGGCACTATTCCTCCCCCCACTGACACCAACGATTGGGCACTATTCCTCCCCCCACTGACACCAACGATGGGGCACTATTCCTCCCCCCACTGACACCAACGATGGGGCACTATTCCTCCCCCCACTGACACCAACGATGGGGCACTATTCCTCCCCCCACTGACACCAACGATGGGGCACTATTCCTCCCCCACTGACACCAACGATGGGGCACTATTCCTCCCCCCACTGTGCCACAACGATGGGGCAAAACACTATTCCTCCCCCCACTGGCACCAACGATGGGGCACTA
>CATNWA010004926.1:0-14097 GCA_951230385.1 Staurois parvus
TTCCCCCATGCCCTGTCACCAGTTCTTGATTAAGTGAACAGTTTTTTACTGATCACTGTTTTTGTGTCACGGTGACTTCCGATAGTGTTCGCCCCCCCCCAATGTGCCAGTTTTCCCGCTAGTTCACAAGTAATCACATTTGACCCTTGATTGCCAGGGAACATGCTTACTTGCACACTAACCTCCATTTGCTAGTATAGTGTCTGATGGGATCAATATCTTTGATCAGATCAGCGCTTTACCAGCGTAACCGATTACTATAATATCCCCAAAAAACGCCAGCGTTAGCGGGATCTCAGCCCCGACTCCTGCCAGCACCTGCGTTTAGCCCTCCACGCCCCACCCCTTCATCCCCCAGCAAAGTTGCCAGTTGTCCCATTAGATAACTGTCAACTTGATACATATTACACACCAAAAACCGCAGTGTTCACAGAATCAGGCCTTGATCTCTGTTTTGTCACATTCTGTTGGTAAATTTTTTGTTACCAAAGTTCAAGCAGTCCCTGACAAGCCAGGCGCATCTTTTTTTTCTCCCTTGAGGCGCACTAGGGACCTTGTATATTCATTAGTGGGCCAAAATGTCCAACGCAAAGGTACTCACTATGAAAGAGGCCTATAGTATTCTGAGCATGTTCAAGTGAGAGCAAACGGAAGACTCACTGGGCAGTATCTAGGCTCAGATATACGAAACCTATTAGACAGCAGCGGCACCCTGACAGATATTCCAGATCGACGAGGAAGATGGTCCCTGCCTAAGATCAGGGTGTACCCGATCCCATTCCCAGGGTTTGCTGAGGTGTGGTACTAATGCATGATGACTCTCATATGCAGCAGAGTGCCAGTACTAGTGCCGCACTAGCCTTTTGGTGAACCTGGCGAGCACCAGCGGCCTAGTTTACGTCCTGGTCGTATTACATACCAGCACTGCAGTATCACATGGTGGACGTGGCGAGTCCCATAAGTGCAGTACAAGCTGGTGCGGTGTGCAAGCACAAGTAGTGTCCCGCGGCACCAAGAATTCGCAGACCAGGCCGTAGAGCCCCTAGTGTCCTTCACGGATGTGCTTGCAAATCCCGATTGGCAGCCCACAAATTCTGTAGCACACTTACTTCCCCCATTCACTGCCAACCCGGAATTCAGTGTGGAAACAGCAAATTTAAATACTCCCTTTATTTTTTTGAGCTGTTTTTCACAGAAGATCTTTATGCATTGAATGTGGAATCATAAGCAATTTATATGCACGGACAATATATTCGCCGCCAACCCAAATTCAATACCTTGCCCAGACCATTCGCATGGAAAACCCATTACGGTTTCCGAATTTAAAGTTTTTTTTGGGCCTAACCCTCAACATGGCATTAATAATAAAATCAATTCGGTTGCTATTGGTCCACAGACCCGCTTGTTCACTTGTCCGTGTTCTCTGTCTGCCATGGCCAGGCATAGATATGAGAAGATAATGCGTTTTATGCACTTCTATACGACAACACACACTCAGTCGTCCTCGGGGTGACCCTGAATTTGACCGGCTCCACAAAAATTTCGGCCCCTCATAAATCACTTTAACCAAAAATTTGCAGATGTGTATACTCCCCATAAAAACATCTGCATTGATGAGTCCCCTCATTCAATATTCTGGCCGCCTCTAATCAAACAATATCTCCCAGCAAGCGTGCCAGATATGGGATCAAAATGTATAAGACCTGTGAGAGGGCAAACAGGCTATACATGTAAGTTTCGGATTTACGAGGGAAAAGATAGTCACTTGGAGCCCCCCGCATGCCCAGACTACATGGGAGCAGTGGCAAGATAGTTTGGGACTTGGCGTCATCCTTTTTCCATATGGGGTACCACTTATACGTGGACAATTTTTATTAAAGTGTGCCACTATTTAGACATTTGTTCAATCTGGAATTTGCGCATGTGGCACTGTGCGATCTAATCGCCGTGCTTCCCCCAACGGCTTGTAAATACCGGTCTAAAAAAGGGGGAAAAGGCCTGCTTGAGGAAAATGAAGAATTGCTCGCAGTGAAGTGGAAGGACAAACGGGATGTTTACTCCTGTCTTCCATGCACGCAGATTACGACCGTCCAAATTACCACGGCAGCTGGTGTTGTTGAGAAGCCCCTCTGGCCTTGATTCACTAAGATGTGAGTGTACTAGCAGAGACTGACCATTCAGGCAGACTCAGTTCAATCAATCAGTCGTCTGAGCAGCGTCTAGCAAGCTCATTAACGAGCGTCTATTGTCTACTTTGCTATTAGTAAATTTGGTATCCGGTCTGGCACATTTTTAGGTGCAATACCGGATATGTTCGCTAGAGATGGCGGCACAAGCGCGGGCTTTATTAATATTGGCGTTTTTCTGATTAGCAAAAGAGAATCTTTAGAATGTAATAAATAGTACACCTGTATTAGAATTTTCTATTTTTTTTTTTATTTTATTTTTTTTGCTGCTTCTCCAAATGATCAGGAAACTAATGCATTTACTAATGAATGTCATACATTCTGTATTCAAATGTTAAACATTTTCACACTTATATCTCAAATAATTTATATACTTCTAATTTCCCAATATAATTATATATCTTCATTCTCTTTAATCACGTAACTATTCTATGTTAAAGACAAGTGCAGCGCTATAAATGCATGTGATCAATAATGAACGCATGTAAAAACCAAAAAGTGCAAAGAATTGCAACAATGATGTAAAATTGTAAATGGTGCTAAAATAAGTTCATAGAATCATTCCTGAATAATGGAATGTCCTTCGTGTGAGAGTACCAACTGAGAGAGTGCCTATGAATGGCACGTGTGGTCTCTCCGTGACGGACAGTAGTGCATGAACTCGTGAAAGGTAAACCACCCTTGGGACTGGTCTACACTCACCAGAACAAAAGTATTAATGTGCATGGGTTATACACATCACACATCTGGGGGTGCAGCGGTATGCTGGCAGCTATGGGTTAGTCATCTAGCTCAATCCATCCATCAGGGTGGGTGCCCAAATGGTCCTGGGGAGGAATTAGCTCAGCCACAGGAGCCAGAAAGGTGCTCAATAGTGTAGTACACTTTCACAAGGGTGGATGACCTTTCACGAGTTCATGCACTACTGTTCGTGGTTATATTTATCTTGTGTATCTTGACCAGCGCTCGCTCTATCATTTTTAAACAATGTAACTATTCTACATTATAGCTCAAACTGTGTCTCCCACAGTGGTTTAGTGGTTAGAGCTCAGAACTTACAACATTTGGGTTCATGGGTTCTAATCCCAGTCATGGCTACATCCCAAAAAATGGAGATCAATTTTCTGGGTTGTGTCAGTGCCAGGAATATTGATCAATCAATTATGATTTTGCCTAATGACTAGAAAGTGGATGAATGTTACCTATGTACTGTTCTTCTGCCAATTAGGAAATGTGCAAGTTTCATGCCGTGTATATTTCATTGTAATTTTTCTCTTTTAAATCTGTCTCCTTATACAAATTGACCCCCTCCCCCACCCCATCATCACCTGTCCCATATGCAAATCTATGGATCACCGCCCCACTCTTTAACTATCTATTTACTGATCAAGTGAATGTGTCTCATTTTCTATCAGCTACAGCTCAGATCTCACATTATTATACAATTGCTGATTGTATTTCACCACTAGTCTGATTGAATTCACAATTCCTGGTCATTCCCGTTCCCTGACCTCTAATAATCTTTAGGACCAGTTCACACTACATGTGTTTCAGTTGCTTTTCGGCATCACAAACGCACAGAAAAGTTATGTGGTTTGTCAATGTCATAGTTCACATCAGCGCTTGCATTTTCAGTGCATTGCAGGTGCTGTAAACAAAGTTGACCACGCTGCATTGTTTCTGCACAGAACTGTACTGAAACACATTGAAACGTCCTTGAATGTACTAAAACGCACATGTCCCTAACTACATTGAATACAAAGAAAATAGAAAAAAATAAGTGGAAGGGAATACAAAAATGCAATGTAAACATGTCCAAAACGCATCCAAAATGTACTGGAACACACTAAACATGCATGCCAAAAGGGCATGAAAAAAAACCCATCAGGAACACATCTAGACTGTTTCTATAGTGTGAACCGGCCCTTAGGACTTGTTCACACCATTGGTGGTGCAGAAACGCATGCAAGAACACACATTTTCCAGCACAGCAAAGAAATGCAATGCCCTCTGTAAGATGTGCGCAGGTACCATGATGAAAACGTTATTGCACCTACACACGTCTATTAAAAACAGCCCCATTCACAGCCACAAAAAACGCATGGCACCACACTACTGTGCAGTTAGGTGCAACACACTTGGAAAATAACATGCCTGCAGTAATTTTTTGGCATGTTTCCACATGTTAAGCAGCCCATTGAATTCAATGGGCTTTGGGAAAAAAAATAAATATAACAAACACAAAATGCCACATTCACACAGGTCCTCTGGCCTGTACAGCATGAATGAGTGGGTTGTTTATGTGGCTAGAGCCACCTGTTACACTATGGCAGTGTTTCTCAACTCCAGTCCTCATGGAACCCCCAACAGGTCATGTTTTCAGGATTTCCATTATTTTGCACAGGTGATTTGATCAGTTTCACTGCCTTAGTAATTACCACAGCTGTTTCATCTGAGGGAAATCCTGAAAACATGACCTGTTGGGGGTCCATGAGGACTGGAGTTGAGAAACACTGCACTATGGGGACACAGCAGCTGTATGAACACAGGTTTTAATCTGACAAGTGTGAAGGCGTGGGGAAGTGGCCCTGAATGCTCACTGTGTGTTTCAGGGCTGTACAATTGCAACCATATGCTTGTCAAATTAGGATCTGCAGTATTCACATAGTGTAACATAGGTTGCATGCTAATGGCGACAGCCACAAAAACCAAACACTGATTCACACTCTACAGGCCACAGCACCCATGTGAATGAGCCCTCAATTACACAACGTTTGATTTATTAACTCAGTACAGTTTTATCATTTGGATTGAACAGGAATTTGTTTGTGATTGTGTCCATGAAGAAAATGTTGTGTATTTTTACCATATATATAATTTGGATATTTTCTCTGGTGGTGGGGGCCTGTCAGGTATGCTGTATGGGGCCCCGTGATATCTAACAGTGGCCCTGGGTGTATGCTTGTTCCACCTGTATAGTTAGGAAGAACAATAAGTTCTTCTATGGAGTATCTTGAACCTCTGCTATGTACCTCAATGCATCTAGGGATCGGCCACGTTTTCCTATGAAAAATAACAAAATTCGTTGTAATGTTTCCCCTGAAGCAAGCGTGAACTAACCCCTTCATATTATAAAGCAGAACGAATTGGCATTTTCCACAATTATGCATAGGCCAGATCTGTGTGCCCAGATAGGACCTCCCAGTGGCTATTCTATGAACAAGGTACACTTTTCTGTATGCCTGATCTTTATTGAGCTGCAATAGTCAATACGCTGCAATGGGCAGAAATATTTGGAAACAAACCACATGAGCTCAAGTATCCAAACATTAATGTTCCTTCATAGCAAGCCTCCATGATGTACTGTATGGGCCTGGCCCACTCCAAATGAATGCATTGTTCTGGTAGGTCCTCCTATGACAGACTTTAGCTACTTGTGGAGGACATTGCACTGACTTTTCCTCAGATTGCATATTATCTGGCCATCTTAAGTCTCGGGAATACAATCAAGAGGATCTGACACTTTTTTAAGGTAACAAAAAAATAGTCTTTAATTGACTCAACATAAAAATAAGCCAACATGGCTAAAAACATATCTTGAAAATATGGGGACTCTGATATCCGGCGACAGTCCACTCACGAACGAGAAGCAATTCTGCACCCCTAAAACCAACATAGAGGAAAGGGATGGTCAAATGGCTGTGCTGCTTCCAAACCACCTCTGGCATGCCAGGGTCTTTATGCAGGTCCTCGATGCCAATTCTTGCCTGGGGCCACAAAATATCCACTGGCCACAAGTGAAGGGGAGTGGAGGACGTGAAGGTGGATTTCTACCAGCTTCAACCGCATGCAGTACCACTCCTGAAAAATTAGAGCAAATAATCATTGACACGTCATCATGACAGTCAATTCTCAGTGCAGGCTATCTAGAGTGTCTTTCCTTTTTAACCATTTCAAGAGTTCAAGGAAACATTCTTGGAGCATCTACTGTATTTGAAAAGGCCCAAGGTCCCCCCCTCCCCCAGGCACACTAATGCTTACTTGAAGTGGAGCCCCATCCTGATTTCATGATGTGCTTGAAAAGCTCTGGTCTACGTGGCTCATGAAGGAGTGTTCTTGGGCTCACACCAAAACAAGGTGCTTGTTCGGGGAGCAATGGACAGGAGAGAGGGGCCAAGGAATACTGGCATGGGAGCAGCTAAATGAATGATTTTGGCTGCTCTGTGGTAAGCGGCTGCTTTTTTAAAAGTCAGCAGCTACTGTTTTTGTAGCTGATGACTGGTATTTTTTGATAGGTGGAGTGTAAATCCGCTTTAAATGTACTGTACAGCATTTCTGACAAACGCGGCTTAAGATATGGTGTGGCCCTAGGGTCAATGTGTGTTTAGAATACTTCCAAAATGCACATACAAAAACGCTACATCCAAATGCATGTTCCATTTCTATAGCATGTTAAACAGAAGAAAAATGCACTTACATAATGTTAACATGCGCAAGTAAAAGTAGACAAAATACACATACTTTTATTCTGGCTTCACATACATGCATTGTGGTATAACACCGCACTCCTGGGCAAATCACATGCAATTTGTGTGCGTTGCAATTAGAGACAAACATTTTGCACACCTCAAATTGCACCGCATCCGGGCCAAAAATGTGCAGGACCCTTTTTCAGGGTATGCACATGGGTGTGAATAGGCATGCGATCCAATTTGGCAAATCGCAATACGCTTTGTGTACCAATTTTGCTGTTTGTTAACTTCACCTAGAAAGCCGCAGCAGGTGGCATGAAGGGGTTGCGGTTGTGATGCGGTGCAGCGCTTGCACAGAAAACACTGCAAATTTCACATCGCATCTGTGTGAAACCAGAATGTGCCAATATGTGGCTTGACAAAGCACAGTGGTCAGTGCAGATTATTTTCAATCCATTTTTTTTTACACTTTTCATTCACTGGTTTAACTCAGGTGATCGTTAATCACAATTATCTCCGGAGATCACATGCAGCCCCTCAACCATGTACACATATCTCTGGAAATCTATACAGATCTCCTTGAAAAAATGTCTCCTCTCTTCTTCGGAAAACAATTGTCCTCCACCTCATAAACAGGGGGACAGAGAAGACTTCTCCTTGATAACTAAAATCAGATTTATCTGTGCTTAATAAACATACACCAATACTGCAAATGCATTGTACTGTCGAAGGCATTGCACACTAAAAATGTCAAATGCGTGTGTACAGTGCATGAGTGTAAAATGCTTTAGTGCACACTGCAGTGTACAACGCATTGCACACTGTAATACACTGTACAATGTAATACCGTGTACACCAACACATTGTAGACTGTAATGCACTGTACACTATCATGCAGGATAGAGCTACGCATTGCACATTGTGATACCGTGTACACCACCAACACATTGTAGACTGTAATGCACTGTACACTATCATGCAGGATAGAGCTACGCATTGCACACTGTGATACCGTGTACACCAACACTTTGTAGACTGTAATGCACTGTACACTGTCATGCAGGATAGAGCTACGCATTGCACACTGTGATACCGTGTACACCCACACTTTGTAGACTGTAATGCACTGTACACTGTCATGCAGGATGGAGCAACGCATTGCACACTGTGATACCGTGTACACCCACACATTGTAGACTAATGCACTGTACACTGTCATGCAGGATGGAGCAACGCATTGCACACTGTGATACCGTGTACACCCACACATTGTAGACTGTAATGCACTGTACACTGTCATGCAGGCTGGAGCTACGCATTGCACACTGTGATACGCTGTCCACTGTCATGCAGAATCCAGCAATGCATTGCACACTGTAATACCATGTACACCAACACATTGTAGAATGTAATGCATTATACGCAGTATACATGTCCAGATATTCAAAGATTAGCCATGAAGGCCTAGCTGGTTACCTATTTGGCGACCGCAGATAGCCGAATAACGCTACACTGCATCCAGGCAGCTCTGGGAGGGCGTCATATGACATCCTGGCAGAACGCGCTCTCCGTGATTGCTGTGTCCTAAGGACACAGCTGATCACGTGATGTGGTAAAAGGCCAAATCACAGCGGCTTTTTACCATATGATCAGCCATGTCCAATGACACGCTGATCACCAGGAAATGCATTTGCCGGGTCTTGGCTGCACTTTCATCACGCTGTCAGAATGTGTGGAAAGTACTGTCGAGAACCAGCAGTTATCAGAGCAGGGGTCAGCACCGATGATCAGTGCCCACCAACAGTTCCACCCACCTGTGGCCAGCAGTGCCACCCACCAGTGCTGCCTCATCAACGCACATCAGTGTTGCTAAATTACCAGTTTACCAAATGTTATAATATAAACAGACTTTTATTCATTATGAGCTATTTTGTTGTTTATCGAGCAAAAAGTAAAAACACACAGCAGCAAGTCAATACCACCCAAAGAAAGCTCTATTTGTCTGAAAAAACTGATATAAATTTAAGATTGGTACAATGTGGCATGACCGCACAATTGTCATTCAAAGGGTAACAGTGCAGAAAGATGAAAATTGGCCAGGACAGGAAGGGGGTAGGAGTACCCAGTAGGCAAGTGGTTAATATTGACCCATCAATACCCAGGAGCTAATGTACAGATAAGTAGCATGTGCACCAAGTGAGATTCTGCTAGGAACCACTCACAAAATTACAATTACCTGTCCCTCAGATGTTATAAACATATTTGCAATGGCCACACTTACTTTACATATAAGGATCATCTCCTCAGTTGAGAACTGTGCTCTCGCCATGTCCAAATGCCAATAAAGTTATCAAAATTTTCAACCAACACAAAACCTCCAACCACTTCTCATCCACTTACACTCCCCACAACCACTTCCGGGTGCGCACGCACGTGATGACGGACTTCCGGGAGGATAGCCGTTCATGCGCCATGGGGACACCTGTTTGGCGCTTGTTTGCAATCGCGCATTTTCGTGCGCGATCGCGCATTTCTATGCGCGGCTATGATAGCTTTCGCGAATGTGTGTTTCTTATTGATTTGTTTTTTTTAACCTTGGCTAATATATAATTGTTGCCAAAGGCCAAAAATCAACATAGTGTGGACTATTTTATTACTGTAAATCGAATTGTAGAAAACCTGTAGCTGGCTGCACAGTGAATGTGACATATTCATTCGTACATAACAATATTGTGGTGCAAGCGGGTTTTTTTTTTTTTTTTTTTTGGTTTTGAAAAAGCCAGTTTGCACACACTTGCATATTCACGCTCTTACAAGCTACATTTGAGCAGATTATATAAGTATACAAAGTAACTATTAAGGTTGTTTCATATATTGAACATAAAAAAACACAAAAAATCGGTCAAACATTTATTGATCAAATATATCTTCATTTATTTGGTTAGCAGGAACAAGTAGGTACAGTCAATATCTTGGTGAGTCACAAAAATAGGATTGATGTGGCAAAAATAAAACACTCCTGCTCATAAGAGCTTACAATCTAAAGATACTTCTAATGAACTGTGCGTGCACAGGTTATAGCAGGAAACAAAGGGGAAGATGAATCAAGCAACATTTTCGTGCACATAAGATTTACTTACACAATCACTTAGTATAAAGATGCATTCACAAAAAAAAAGTCTACAGATCAAAATATCAAGAAAACAAAGCATGTGAAAAAAAACCCCTCCCACCTCTACAAATCCCCTACACATACATTTGTCAGCAGGTTTGTCAGAAAAATGCATTGGAGTCTAAATAAGCAAGCAAAATTAAAACAAGAGCAGATTTTAAACAAAACAATTGACATGTGTGAGGCTTTCAATGCAAAGAGAAAAAACACAATCATTGTGCAATAACACACAAACACACTTTACAAGGCCAAAAATATGCAAACATTTCCAGCCCACTTCCAAACACAGCCTGAGTGGTGTCTGGGGGAAATTCAGCACAAAATCTCTTTTTCCCCCAAACCACCAAGCAAGGACTTATGCAGGCCATAGATGGGTCGAAAATCGGCCGATTTTTCGGCCGAAAATAAAATCGGCCGATTTTCGGATCGTTAGTGGGCTATTTGTTCAGCCGTTTTTCGGGATTTTGGCCGGTTTTTTTTTTGGTAAAGTTGGAAAAAAATCGGCCGATCGGCCGATTTTCACGGCAATAATGGGCTAAAAGGCCAATTTTTTACCGATAAAAAAATCTGCGCATGAGCAGTGACCTGCAAGAGGAAGACAAAAAGAAGAAAAAGAAGAAGGAAGAGGAGAAGAAGAGGATGAAAGAAGAAGAAGAGGAAGAAGAGGAGGATGAAGAAGAAGAAGAAGAAGAGGATGAGGATGAGGAAGAAGAAGAAGAGGATGAGGATGAAGAAGAAGAAGAAGAAGAAGAGGATGATAATAAGAAGAGGAGGAATGAATAAGAAGAGGATGAGGATGAAGAAGAAGAGGATGAGGATGAAGAAGAAGAAGAGGATGAGGATGAAGAAGAAGAAGAGGATGAGGATGAAGAAGAAGAGGATGAGGATGATGAGAAGAGAAGAAGAGGATGAGGATGAAGAAGAAGAAGAAGAGGATGAGGATGAATAACACTGTTCAACAAATTTTTATTTTTTGCCAGTTTTGGAAACAAAAGGATCCATTTCTTAATGAATTTCACATTCCGAGTTCAAATATAACAATGAAATTTGTCAATTGGCTCTAGTTTTTCTGTAAACGGAAAGTTTTCTACTATAGGCGTAATGACTACATAATGCACAATAATTATATAGATAGATGTCTTTCCACAAATATAAAGCAAGTGATATTGACTACATAACAAAGCCTAAATGGCATAATATATTGCATAGGATTACCAAGAAAAAATTATAGCCATAAGCGAAGTTGAATCATTTTAATACTTAGGATTCTCACTAGTTTTGTCTTCAGTTTGTGTCGGTTTTGCTTCTCTTGGCTTTTCTCTTGTATTCGAGGAAAGGGCTATCTCTTACAACTGCACGTGACTACACGCTTCAGGTTCTTCCTCACTTGACTCAACCACGAAGGATTCTGGTGCTTTAGGAATTGGTAGCCCCTCTCCAATGAGGAACTGGACGTATTGCCGATGGAATATTTGGATAGTGCACAGATAACTTTTTCTTCTTATTTAGCCCTTTTACAATTGGAGGCGCCATACAAAAGTAACAATTACTAACATGATCTGTTGGCTCTCTCCAAATCATTGGCACAGCGAAAGGCATAGATGCCTTTTTTCCATTCAACCATTGCTCCAGTGCCGTTCCACAAGAATTGCAGCATATATGTGGTGCCCAGCTCTTGTCCTGGTCTCCTATCTTGCAGCCAAAATACAAGTTGTAGGCTTTCTTAATCATTCCTGTTATCCTCCTTTTTTGTGAGATAAAAGTTATTTCACCGCAGATATAGCAGAAATTATCTGCTTTATTCACACAAGTTCGAGGCATTACTGAGTAGCCTATATAAGCAGAAAACGAAATGTAAAGACGAACTCCAATCAGCTACAGATACTGCAGCTTTTATGCAGTGAAGTGATGCAATTAAAGGCTAATATTGCATCATCTCAGTATACATGCAATTTTCTATTGGTCACCAGTATCAATTGCGCAATATGCAGCTGAAGTTGCATCATAATTTTGAATGGCTTACGTCATTAGATGGGTGAATATATCATGGAAACTAGAGCCAATCAACATTTTTTAGGGTCATTTTCGTTTTCAGCACCCCAAAATTATGTAAGATTAGCTAATTTTATGCCCAAAACTTTTTACCTGTTGAACAGTGTAATAAGAAGAAGAGGATGAGGATGAAGAAGAAGAAGAGGATGAGGATGAAGAAGAAGAGGATGAGGATGAAGAAGAAGAGGATGAGGATGAAGAAGAAGAAGAAGAGGATGAAGAAGAAGAAGAAGAGGATGAGGATAAAGAAGAAGAAGAGGATGAGGATGAAGAAGAAGAGGATGAGGATAAAGAAGAAGAAGAGGATGAGGATGAAGAAGAAGAAGAGGATGAGGATGAAGAAGAAGAAGAAGAAGAAGAGGATGAGTATGAAGAAGAAGAAGAGGATGAGGATGAAGAAGAGGATGAGGATGAAGAAGAAGAAGAGGATGAGGATGAAGAAAAAGAAGAAGAAGAGGATGAGGATGAAGAAGAAGAAGAGGATGAGGATGAAAAAGAAGAAGAAGAAGAAGTAGGATGAAAATAAGAGGAATTCCAGTCCAGCAAAAAGTGTCTCTGCAGAGAGCTCCGCTATTTCTTTGACAGTTCTCTGACAGTTCCTTGACATTTACAGCGGTTGCAACATTGTATCTATTTGTTTCCGAATAAAAACATCTGTATCCTAAATGGAAACAAATAGATACAATGTTGCAACCGCTGTAAATGTCAAGGAACTGTCAGAGAACTGTCAGAAATAGCAGAGCTCTCTGCAGGGACACTTTTTGCCGGCTGTAGACGGAATGAAAATCGGCCGATTTTTTTTACCATTGGTGGTAACGTCGGCCACTTGAACGACCGATTGTTCGTTTTTTTAAAAGAAAAATCGGCCGATTTTCGACCCATCTATGGCCTGCATTAGTCACAAACCACACGGCCTAGTAACAGGCCAAATCACTCACTACTGCACGTCTTTATATAAGCTAGGTTGTATTTGGAGCACGCCAAACAAGGCCCCACACCCAATTAAGCCTACACCCACCACTGACCTTAATTTGGTCAGTGAAAGTGTTTTCACATGATGAATCCCTTCCTACCTGCACTAACCCTTGGTATACAGGCCCCACAAATCAGAAAGAAATATACAGTGAAATGTACGTGTGCAGCATACAACAGAACATTGAGCAGGGATGTGAAAGGGAACCCCAATTGGAACCTTTATTGCTACTATGGTCACAACTCCCTCCAGATTCTCACATGAGTTAAGACAGTCACATGACCACATCTTGTATGCAATACTGAAAATGACAAATCGATTTGACTAGTATGGTGAATTTCCCATCAATTGGCAAAACACTCCAGAAATCAAACATCACCAAACATTACACTCTGGGCAAAGCTGATTTACAAATCATGCGACTTACAGTAAAGTTGACCATTTCAATGCAATTTTCAAGACATCTGACACAGATCTCTATGCAAATTGCCACTAAAGTAGTACATGTACTACTTAAGAAATCAGTGTTTGAAACGCACCCATGTGGTCGCTCTAATAGCAGACAATAGGGTGCGACTTTGCAAACGATTTACAACTTGCATGTTGTGCAAATCACATGCCAAGTCCCACTCAATGTGCACGCTATTGGAGTGTTCATATTGTTGTGGTTCAAACTTGGTAGGAGCCGCAAGTAATAATAAAGTAATGAATACACTACTTTTCATGCAATTTGCTGAGAGATCGGTGTCGAATGTCTTGCAAATTGCACTTGAAATCACCATGTACCCCAACTTTGAAATCATGCAACTTCTATGCAAGTCACATGATGTGACTGTGGTGTCAATAACACCACTTAGAAATCTGCTTTAATGTGACCGGGTAGCCCCCAGTAACATTGTTTGCGATTGCCATGCAATTGGCATGACAGGCGACTTGCAAATCGTAGACCAAGTCGCACCCTATTGGCCACTGTAGGCTCTGTTCACATCCAATTGGATTGTGAACTCGTGCAACTTCACTGTATGTTGGGCAATTGCCGCATCGGATTAGATGTGACAGTGGTGTTAGCCCCCAGTAACATTGTGTGCAATTTGCCATGCAAAGGGCAAGCTGCTGGCCTGACAATCACATGACAAGTTCCATCCAGGGTGTGCAATTTCAGGTGCGATTTGTGAATTGACATCGTACCTGATATTGGATATAATTAGAGATGAGCGAATCGAACTCGGCGAAATGGAATTC
>CATNWA010004927.1:0-13729 GCA_951230385.1 Staurois parvus
TCTTTTTCCCTTCTTTCCCCTTGACATCACATTCTACCCTTAAAGTGCCCAACCCCCCCCCCCCCCCCCCCGCCCCCCCCCCCCATATCAGTCGTCCCTGTGCCCTAAGTGTGAGCGCATAAATAGATCACACTGCATCCAGATACTGAAGTGGGAGTTTCTGAATAGAAAGAGGACTTTGTTTCTACATATATAATTGACTTTTGGTATCATGCGGTTTATTGAGAATTAGTTGTTTCTTTGTTTTCACATTGGGCATGTACACTGTCAATATAATTTGATGATTATAGGATCAGTCACTTATTATATATATTATTATATATTTTTGAGTACTTACATTTATGCAGCTGATATTTGGATTTTTTATGAGCACATTATTAACACAGGAGAGCGGCACTATTGGTTATAGTCTTTTTAAGTCACAAACACTATTTAGTGAGTTGGTGTCAGTGCCAGCGAACCATATTATTTGAATTTTATTCAATTGGTTGTACCTAATTAATTGATTAACACAGTCACTATCCACCATAGTAGCTCACTAAGTATACACACATTTTATTGACAAGACTCACCATAGATTCAATGATCTCATTTTGCACATTGTGGATGTACAGTTGCAAGAAAAAGTATGTGAAACCCCTTGGATTACGTGGAGTTTTGCATGAATTGGGCATAAAATTCTATTCTATTCTTCTATTGTTGTGACTTAGATGACGTTCAGAGCACATTTTATGCCCAATTCATGCAAAAAACTCCACGTAATCCCAAGGGGTTCACATACTTTTTCTTGCAACTGTTATATTTAGCATTTTGTGGTATGTCATTTACTATATCTCGGAGTTTGGTATCCTTTAGTAATGTGAATTCAAAGAGCTTCAGAAACATTCCTGCTGACACATCATCTTTCCTTAGACTCTGGGCTCTCAGAGCTCCCATGGAAGGGCAACTCATTCACAGCCAGGAATAGAACTACTTCCCCTATGCTTTTACATATTACATATTCTTCTCAAGCCCGGTCAAGGATCGATGAACTCCTTTACACACAGCACATAACTAAGCTGGATTCCAATACAGATCAGCACGTGTGTAGGCTGCTGCAGCTACACTGTTGTTCTGACACATCGGACAAACAGGTCCGGGGGGGAGGGGCAGAACTGACATCTGAGGGGCACAGCCCACCCCAGCACCCCCTAGATCCAGCCATGCTCAGTAAATCAAAAGAAGTTGATTGTATGGTCAGATTGTAACATGTATAGTGAGACTGAAGGCCCACACAGGCGATCAGAAAATCAAACAAAAATAAACACAATGGTGAATAGACACACGCATACGTAAACAACGATCGCACCACACATGAGGAATCATTGCAAACATCAAAGGAACCGTACATTAATCTGATCATCAGTACACAGCTTTCGAGAAGCCGATCAGGACAAGTTGTGTGAAATGATCCGATTGGACTAGAACGAAAATGTTTCTAGTACGATACCAGATTGTACGATTTTTGTTTAATTAGTACAGTTTTTTGTCCAAAAATACAATACAAATACAATACATGGCATCACTTCTGAATTTTTTCATAAATTTAGTAACATCTTCATGGATATGGAGATTAGCGTTCAAATAAAACGATTGGTCCGATAATGTCATCGTGTGTACCAGGCTTTACACAACTACAGCAAACAACAGATTCTGCTCCATCAGTAATGACACTTTATTGGGCCTATTCATAACAGAATGGAAAATATATTTCTGATGTCCGGTACTTTTTCATTTTGTTATAAATGAAAAGTAAAAAAAAAAAAGCAGTTCCTTATGCATTTTGCTGACAGCTCCTATCATCTATTTACTATGTACTCACCAAGCAGAAGGCAGTAGCAAGGTGGGACTGTAGGATGCATGTTAGATCTGCGTTCTGTATGATAACATGAATGAAATGTGCAGACGAACACCTGTACCTTCATTTAAATCCCTCTCCTATCTCCTAGCAGCTGATCCCAACTCCACCTCCCTCTAGCTCCTCCTAGACTGTAGACATCTCTTCTTTAGATATGGGCTGCAGCTGACGGAGGAACATGGTGACTTTCTGTCCTGTCTACAACTACAGGAAGCAGAAGATGAAAAATGGTGTAACAGCTTGGCAATGTGCCAGGAAAAAACAATACTTTAACAGTATGAAACACCAATAGAGATCCAGCTACTAGAGGAGGGGAAAGGCTAGGAGGTCCTAAGGCTGTCTGATTTCTGAACCAGTCACAGTCACGTAGCTGTTTGTTGCATGAGTTGTTTTTTTCTTTCTTAGGCGTGTATTAGCTGTTCAGATGCACAGTTCATATTACCAGCAGTGTCTGACTAGAAGAAAAACACACAGACGCTGCACCCTCTTCAGGCACTGCAATAGAGTGGTAGGACTTATGCAGGGTCACTTTTGAAATGCATTCAAGAAGGATGTTTGTGAACAATGCAATGGCACCACATTCTAAACAAATGAAGGTACATTGACCCTGGGTCCACACTTATGTGGATTTAAACGTGTTTTTCAGTTTGTAGAAATGCACTACAGTCCATTTAACATGATTTCCAATGGCTCTAGTTCCCATCTGCATTTTGAGCTAGTGCATTTTTTGGAAGGGCAGGAACTTTTTTTCTTGCAGCAGATTGCCTTTTGCATGTAATAGACTTCAATTGAAGCGTACCAAAAACGCAAGTGTTTTTGATGCATTTTTTATGTTTTTTTTTTTTTTTTTTGTATTTGCTGATAGAAAAGTATGACAGTTCTGTTCGTGTAAATAAAACAATAGAAACCTCCTGCCCTACTCAAAATTGGACTAATAATTATGGGGAGGGGGCTGCTAACACCCAACCATATACCAAATGGTTAAAGTGCAAAATCTAAAGTGAATTGGTGCAGCGCTACCCCAATACTATACTACTCCCTTACTGGCTTATCCCAAAACACAGGTAATTAAACCAATATATGATGGACGATAAATATGCAAAATAGAATAGAATGCACATAAACAGATTAGGACATATAAAATATTCATAAAAACTTATAAGTGACTAAAAATGCCACCGATGCAATAGAGTGATAACAACAAATCAATCTCATTAAGTGAGCTGATCTACTAACATGAAAAAAATAAATTATTATTATTATACAGGATTTATATAGCGTCGACAGTTTGCTGAGCGCTTTACATTATGGTGGGAGACAATACACGAGACAGTACAGTAACAATACAATTCAATACAAGAGGGATTTGAGGGCCCTGCTCCTTGGAGCTTACAATCTAGGAGGGAGGGGCTAGTGGTACAAGAGGTAATAACTGTGGGGGATGGAATGGTTGGAAGAGTAGAGGATTCCAGTATTAGCTGAGGGCGGGGTAGGCTTCCCTGAAGAGAGGTTTTCAGAGTGCGCCTAAAAGTGAGCAGAGTAGGCGATAGTCTGATGGAATGGGGTAGGGAGTTCCAGAGGATGGGGGAAGCCCTGGAGACGAGCATGGGAGGAGGAGACCAGGGAGCTAAAAAGTAGGAGGTCTTGCGAGGAGCGGAGAGTATGGTTTGGGTGATATTTGGAGACAAGATCGGTGATGTAGTTTGGGGCAGTGTTATGAATGGCTTTATACATAAGTGTTAGCGTTTTGAATTTTATCTGTTGGGCAATTGGAAGCCAGTGGAGGGATTGGCAGAAAGGGCTGGCAGATACAGAGCAGTTAGTAAGGTGGATGAGTCTGGCAGCAGATGGGGGGCACAGTCTCTGATGGGGGTGCTGCTTCAGATTGAGTGCGGCTTAGAACGAGTGCATAGAAGAAGCAGTTAAACGCAGCAATCTAATTATGCCTTCTCTACTTTCACAGGTAAATGCACCTTTCTCCTACCTCCACTCTTAACTCCAAAACGCATTGACTCCTGCTATATTCAGAACAAGTGGTGTATTTATATTTGTGTATATGTTGACCA
Organism: Staurois parvus; assembly: GCA_951230385.1. Taxonomy (NCBI): domain Eukaryota; kingdom Metazoa; phylum Chordata; class Amphibia; order Anura; family Ranidae; genus Staurois; species Staurois parvus. The sequence continues at coordinate 3,964 of CATNWA010004927.1, forward strand.
GCTCTCACCTTTAGTTGCACCCGTTTTACGACTGGTGTCTGTTTCCTGAGAGAAACATCCCTCACTACTCATGTGATCCTTATCAGCTTCTAATTGGGGTGGAGTTGAATGCTCATTTGAGCATCTCCCTATAAATTTAGATCAGCTCATGGGGGAGATCTCTGATGGGGGTGCTGCTTCAGATTGAGTGCGACTTAGAACGAGTGCATAGAAGAAGCAGTTAAACGCAGCAGTTGAACTAAAGCAGGAGAACTCAAGCAGCAGGAAGACACAACAGCAAGAAGCTCTACTGCATGCTGGAAGACTGCAAGCAAACACCCTGGGAAACCTCTTACATGCCTGAGTCCCACTCTGTGTACCTTTATATAATACACCCCCTCTTCTCCTTATCATATTACTATCCTCTGTTCCCAAATCTCATTTCTTTACCTCTCCGCTCCACCCCACAACCTGTACATCTCCCCCTCACTGCTATCATCTCCCTACTATTGCTCTCTTCACCTCCCCAAAATGCCTCTTCCACTCCTTCTCATTTTCCTCTCCTCCGTTCCCAAAATCCATTCACTATATCCCTCTGCCCCTCCCAAACAATTGTATATTGTGTCCTCACTGCTTCCTTCGCCCCTCTTTGGCACCCACCACCTCTTCCTATTACTCCCGCTCTCCCACTGACCCCAACACCTCCACTAGGAGTTTCTCACGCTCCGGCACATCCCGCTCCCATGCCACCTTTCTCACCCTTCTCCTCCTCCTAGCCGCAGGGGACATCTCCCCAAATCCTGGCCCTCCACCTCCCTCACCCGCTCAACACCCTCCCACCTCCACGTCCTACTGCAACCCCCACAACTTAGTATCTGTCCCCCTGCTCCATAAAATCTCCCCCCCCGTTTTCATGTGCACTCCTGAACGCCCGTTCGGTGTGCAACAAGCTTACCGCCATCCAGGACCTCTTTGTTTCCCGTTCCCTCAACCTCCTAGCGGTCACAGAAACCTGGATCCAGCCCACTGACTCTACCTCCCCTGCTGCACTCTCCTATGGAGGTCTCACCTGGACCCACTCACCCAGGCCTAACGGTCGGAAAGGTGGTGGGGTTGGTCTGCTCCTGTCACCGCAGAGCACCTTCCGAGTCCTCCCAAACCCCCCCTCCCTATCCTTCTCCTTCGAGGCCCACTGCGTCCGACTATTCTCCCCAACCCCCCTGAAGATTGCTGTGATATACCGGCCTCCTGGATCTATACCCCGCTTCCTGGATGACTTCTCCTCCTGGCTACCCTTCTTCCTCTCCTCTGAGCTACCCACCATCATCCTTGGGGATTTCAACATCCCTGTCAACCTCGACAACCCAGACACAGCCCATCTCCTCCACCTAACCTCCTCCTTTGCACTTGCACAGTGCATACAATCCACCACCCACTCTGACGGAAATATCCTGGACCTTGTCTTCTCCAACCGCTGCGCGCTCCCCACAACCTCACTAACACCCCTTCCCTCTCTCTGACCACAACCTGATCACCTTCTCTATCTCCTCGTCCTCCAACGCCTACCCCTCCAAATGTCACACTACTACCAGCCGTAACCTCCGCAACCTTAACCCTGCCTCCCTCCACTCTGCAGCTGACCAACTCCACGACCGCATCCTCCCCCTGTCCTGCCCCAACTTGGCTTTGACCGCCTACAACAATGCGCTCTCAACAGCCCTTGACTCACTAGCGCCTTTAACCACACGCAACATCAGACCCCGACCGCTCCAGCCCTGGCAGACTGATCACACCAAAACCCTCAAACGACAAAGTCGTTCCCTGGAGCGACTATGGCGCAAAACCAAATCCCAACAAGCCTTCACCCGCTATAAATCTGCCTTCCGCACCTACTACCTCCTCCCTCCATGCTGCCAAACAGGCCTACTTCTTGACCCTCATCAAGGCCCTCTCCTCCAATCCTCGCCGACTCTTCTCTGCCTTCAACTCTCTACTCTCTCCACCCCCACCTCCACCCAGCACCTCACTCACTGCCCTTGAGATTGCCAATCACTTCAAAAACAAGATTGACACAATTCGCAAAGACATTGCCGCAACTCACACACGCCCTCTCAACCGTCCCCTCTCACACAGCTACCCCCTTATCCCCCCTCCCCCTCGACATAACCCGCAGGGACTTTGTCGCTGCTCAAACCTCTCTCCAACCCCCTTCACCCTCACTCAGCTACCCCCTCATCACCCCTCTCCCACGGCCCCACCACTGCTCTGACCTCCTCTTCCACCCCACCCTACATTCCTCATACTGAAGCTCCCCCCACACTCCGCACCTTTGACCTTACTACCATCGAGGAAGTCTCCAAGATCCTCTCTGATGCCCGCCTCACCACCTGCCCCCTCGACCCTATCCCCTCACAACTCCTACGACCTTCCTCCTCCTCCATCCTACGCTCCCTCACCCACATCTTCAATCTCTCCCTCTCCTCAGGCACTTTCCCCTCCCCTCTGAAGCATGCACACATCACCCCCATACTTAAAAAGCCCTCCCTGGACCCCAATGACCCGAACAACCTCAGACCCATCTCCCTGCTCCCATTTACATCTAAACTCCTTGAGCGCCTAGTCTATGCCCGCCTATGCTCTCACCTCAATGACAACAACCTCCTCGATCCCCTACAGTCCGGCTTCCGTCCCCTACACTCCACCGAAACTGCCTTACTCAAACTCTCCAACGACCTGCTAACCGCCAAAGCTAATGGCCACTATTCAGTGCTCCTACTCCTTGACCTCTCTGTGGCCTTCGACACAGTCGACCACCCCCTCCCTCAAAAAACTACACTCCCTCGGCCTCAGAGATTCTGCTCTCTCCTGGCTCTCATCCTACCTGTCACAACGCTCCTTCAGCGTTACCTATAATGCTACCACCTCCCCCTCACTCCCCCTCTCTGTTGGGGTCCCTCAAGGCTCTGTCCCCGGGCCCCTTCTCTTCTCCATCTATACCTCCTCCCTTGGCCAACTCATACACTCTCACGGCTTCAACTACCACCTCTATGCCGACGACACACAAATCTATCTCTCAACCCCCCACCTCACCCCCTTGGTCTCAGCCCGAATCACACACCTACTGAGCGACATATCAGACTGGATGTCGCTCCACTTCCTTAAATTGAACCTCTCCAAAACCGAGTTTCTTGTCTTCCCCCCCAGCCCGGACGGACACCACCCCCCATTGATTTCTCCGTCACGTCCAACAACGCCACCATCAAACCCGCCCCGCAGGCCAGAGTACTTGGTGTCATTCTGGACTCCAACCTATCCTTCCAGCCCCAAGTCCAATCTTTAGCAAACTCGTGCAGACTCCACCTCCGCAACATTGCCAAAATCCGCACGTTCCTAACCCCAGAAACCACTAAACAGCTCATCCACTCCCTCATCATATCACGACTCGACTACTGCAACTCCCTCCTCACTGGCCTGCCTCGCCGCTGGCTATCCCCGCTTCAGTCCATCCTGAATACGGCTGCCAGACTCATTCACCTTTCCAACCGCTCTGTCTCCGCCACCCCCCTCTGCCAATCCCTCCACTGGCTTCCGATTGCGCAATGGATCAAATTCAAAATCCTAACGCTGACATACAAAGCTGTCCACCATACTGCCCCGAACTACATCACTGACCTAATATCCAAGTACCGCCCAGCACGCACACTCCGCTCCTCACAAGACCTCCTTCTCTCTAGTTCCCTGGTCTCCTCCTCCCATGCCTGCCTCCAGGACTTCTCCAGGGTGTCACCCATCCTCTGGAACTCCCTGCCCCAACCCATCAGATTATCACCTACTCTCCTCTCCTTTAGGCGCACCCTGAAAACCCATCTCTTCAGGGAAGCCTACCCCACCCCCTGCTAACTTGCCGACCTCCTCCACTCTTCCTACCACTCCATCCCCCACAGCTATCTCCTCCTGTTCCACCACCCCCTCCCTCCTAGATTGTAAGCTCGAAAGAGCAGGGCCCTCGATCCCCTCATGTTTTGCATTGTATTGGTATTGTTCTGTCACATGTTCTGTCCCCCTTTGTAATGTACAGCGCTGAGCGAACTATTGGCGCTTTATAAATCCTGTATAATAATAATAATAGACTGAAGAGGGGATAGCCTGTGGTGAGGTAGGCCAGTGAGGAGGGAGTTACAGTAGTTAAGGCGAGATATAACAAGGGAGTGAATGAGTTGCTTAGTGGTTTCCGGGGTTAGGAACGGGCGTATCTTGGAGATGTTGCGGAGGTGATGTCTACATGCGTTTGTCAGCGATTGGACCTGGGGCTGAAAGGACAGATTGGAGTCTAGAATGACACCGCATAAATAAATAATGTGTAGAAATAAAAACGACAGTGAGAAGAAAAAGTCCTGATGGGACTTCAATATATATGAACTATAATAAACAAAAAAGGTGAATCCCTGAATGTGGGATCAATAATCACACTGATAGGAATGGTGACCACAAAGGCTAGAAATTACCGTATTTTTCGCTCCATAAGACGCACCTGACCATAAGACGCACCTAGGTTTTGGAGGCAGAAAACAGGAAAAAAAAAATTCTGAACTAATGGACTGCAGACATAGTACAGGAGATGACCAGAGACTGCGGACACAGTACAGGAGATGACCGGAGACTGCGGCCACAGTACAGGAGATGACCAGAGACTGCAGACACAGTACAGGAGATGACCAGAGACTGCGGACACAGTGCAGGAGATGACCAGAGACTGCGGACACAGTGCAGGAGATGACCAGAGACTGCGGACACAGTGCAGGGGATGACCAGAGACTGCGGACACAGTACAGGGATGACCAGAGACTGCGGACACAGTACAGGGATGACCAGAGACTGTGGACACAGTACAGGGGATGACCAGAGACTGCGGACACAGTACAGGGGATGACCAGAGACTGCGGACACAGTACAGGGGATGACCAGAGACTGCAGACAGTACAGGAGATGACCAGAGACTGCGGACATAGTGCAAGGGATGACTAGAGACTGCGGACACAGTGCAGGGGATGACCAGAGACTGCGGACACAGTACAGGGATGACCAGAGACTGCGGACACAGTACAGGGATGACCAGAGACTGCGGACACAGTATAGGGATGACCAGAGACTGCGGACACAGTACAGGGATGACCAGAGACTGCGGACACAGCACAGGGATGACCAGAGACTGCGGACAGCACAGGGATGACCAGAGACTGCGGACAGCACAGGGATGACCAGAGACTGCGGATAGTACAGGGGATGACTGCTGACCTTTGGGGAGGGGGGGAGCGGGTACCTGAATTTGACAGATACCCGCTCCCACTTCCGCGGAGTTGTTCTTTCATCTTACCTGTTCCTCTATCCAGCCGCGCGCTGTCTTCCCGGCTTCTGTAATGGCACTCAGCATGACAGCCGGGTGCCCAGTGCGCATGAGCGAGAAGCACTTGCGCTTTGTGATTGGTCCGGCGGCTTCTGGGATCTGTCATGTGTCCCAGGTGCCGCCTTACCATTCACAAAAAGCACCGCTTCCTGGGCATGCGCACTTGGCACCCGGCTGTCATGCCCACACTATAGAAGCCGGGAAGACCGCGCCGCGGTCAGCAGTCATCTCTATAAGGTCCCACTGTAGAGCTGAGCGGCCGGCACGGTATTCTGACACGGCGGCAGTGGAAATACCGGACCGGCCGCTCTATATTCGCTCCATAAGACGCACTGACATTTTCCCCCCTTTTTGGGGGGAAAAAAGTGCGTCTTATGGTGCGAAAAATACGGTAGCCAATTAAAGTGAAAACGTTTTCGTGAATCCCTTAATGTGGGATTAAATATATCACACAATAGTGACTAGTGTAGTGAAAAATAGTAATCAACATGAAAAGTGAATCCCTAAATGTGGGATCAAAAATGCATTACTAATGAATAGTGACCACAACAGCTTTAAAATAGCCAAAATTGTGAAAACAAAAAATCGTCAATCCCTAAATGAGGGATTAAATATATCACACTAGTAATGACATATTCAGTGATAATGCAACCAAAATTAAAAAAAAAAAATAAAATATAAATATGTGACATCACACAAAAAGGTGATATTCAAAAGACAATATTGATATGTCACATAAGAATAGTCCAAAAAAACAATTAAAGTTCAATGGTGTATATAAACCACCAAATAATACAGCGACGCACAAGGGTGCAGGTGATATAATTAAAATGTGGCGTGACAACCAGAAGGAAAATAATCCATAAAAGGCCTGAATAGCCCCCCTCATCTCCTTGAAGCTACCCAAAGGGCCAAAATGCCTTTTTAGCAAACAAGAATGAACTATCCACAGCCTGGTCAAGCCCTCCTCGATAGTACCGGTTCCGCAGCGGTGGTGTCCCCTTCACAGCTTAGTAAAGAACCAGCAGGATCCCCCTCAGGGATGATATGGTAATAATACAGCCAGCTCACATAACAAAGGTTAGGATATAAAAAAGAAAGATCTCGTGATGACGGGAGTCCACTTTGGGTGGGGGCCTCATGGAACCCAGCTCACTTTAGAGAGGTGGGGAGACCCTTGTCCTCAGCTTCCCATATCCCTATTATGTGTAAGCACACCCTGTGCCTGTTTAGGGGTACAGGGTGATCAATGTCCTAATATGGGGTGGGAGGTAGTTGATTGTTTTAATGCCATGGGATTGCATCCCATTGGTTCTATTGCGTGTCTGGTTTGGGAGCAAACGTTTATGGGATGTAGTGTGTTTATTTATATTACTTATGTGGGGTGTCTCCAGCAGCCCTCCCTCCTGATGGGACTGTTTGCTGGTGTGAAGTTTGAATACCTTTGTGTCTCTTTGTGCCAAGTAGGATTGTGTCTATTATGCAGAGAGGGGATTGCCCCTGATGTGTAAAGAGCCAGTTTTTTGAGTTTCAAATTAAGAGTTTTCCAATTTTCAGACAACTGGTGTCCGTCTTAGTCTTGTTTTTTGATCGTCTGTGGTGGTGGTTCGGACGGAAGCAGTATTAAACGAAAGTACCCAAGCGCAGACAGGGTCGGTTCAAGTTACAATCTCCCCAGGGTGCAAATCTAAAAAAATGTATTCTTGCTCCCTTCACCCTGGTCACACTTGTATCCAGCTTTGGCAAATCGCGCTATCTAGCAAGATGTCAAAGATTAGGGATCATTGAGATTTCATGTGTCCCACCGCCTGAAACCCGTGCGACCCCACACCCAGATGCTCAAGCAAGTCCACACATGAAATTTCAAAAAATTTTGCGCAGAACCTTTTTTTTTCAAGTCGCACACTTTGAATGGTCTTTGCCGCAAATAGGGGTCGTCAGGGACTTTGATCTGTCAAGGGGATGACAATCACACCATGGAACCAGGGTTATCACTACTTTTCCGTCGTGTAATGGGTTTCATTGATACATTTAGCACATTGGGCCCTGTTTTTCTTCTGACACTCACACCCTCTGCTGGGCTTTTCGGGTTTTCAGTGTATATTTCTTTTCAATACCTTGTAAAAAGTCCATAAAAACAATTTTTAAAACAAAATTTTATCATAAATTAGGCCAAACTGTATTCTTCTCCACTTTTTTCTAAAAAAAATCCCAAAATTTGTAATAATTTATTTACTGAAATTTATAACTTTCTAAATGGCGGTAAATATACTGGATTTTTTTTTTTTAACTAGAATGGCGGGGATCACAACTATACGACTCGTGGGCATTTGACACTGGGGGGGAAATGACTTGGTGTCACGACATCCCCATGACACCAATACATGATCATTTTCTAAAAAAGCACGACACGTACAATGGCACTGGGAGAAAGGGGGAACTGTGGGGTCAAAGGTTAACTGGTCTGTGGGTTTTTACTAAGTTTGCGTGTTTCCTGTAACAACTGCTTTATATTACTGTGCTATCAGAGCCATACAAAGGTGCAGGAGCTGACAGGGTTTTTTTTACACATTCTCTCCCCCGTCGAGATACTTGGGGATCACCAGGGACCGGGAATAATCATCATCCTACCCTTTGATTTACAACCGAGCTGCAAATGGGGGCACGGGGAAGCACCCCCCTACCCGAAAATGCAAAAATCAGTACTGTATATATCTGATTTTGCAACCCCGTGCCGCCCTGTAGCATATTTCTCTATAGGCGGCATGAAAGCGTTAAAGGGTAATTCACCTTTTAAAAAAAAAATAATTTAAATGCACTTTTTTTTTTCAGGGAAAAAATTTTCATTTAATTTTTTTTTTTAGGGGCCTGGAAAGTTTTCACAGGGGATCACAATCGGGGTGTAATTTCCGGACTTCCCCAACTGTCCCGTGTTATCGGGCTTCCGGACCTCATACGGTTTCAAAATTTTTAAAACTGACGGAAAAATCAATGTAATGAACAAGTGCGCTGAAAAAGCTCCCGGAAAAGTTTAAAGAGAAATATAAGCCACAGCTCAAAGGATGGGCGGGATTTGTAGTTGATTTTCAAAAATGACAGCGGGTTTCAAGGAAACCCCTCCCCCTACTGCTGTCACACAGGGGCTTGGGGAAACCGAGTTGCTGCAGGGGCAAGAACAAAGTTTTCCCCCTAAAAAAGGGGGGAACATGGGAAGTTTCCCCAAAGGGAAATTGGCCTTTAACCCCTTTCCCCTGGCCCGACACTTTTTGCATTTTTTTGGGACCATTTAAAAAAATCGCTTTAAAGGGCCCGGGGAGAAACCCTATTTTTCCCCCCTTTTTAAAATTTCCCCCGAAAAAATAAGACGCACCCCCCAAATTTTAAAAAAAGGAAAATCCGAAAAAAAAAGATTTTGAACCCAATACAAAAATTAAACCCCCCCATATAGTAATTCACCCCCAAGTAATTTTTCCCTCTATAGAAAATTTATCCCCCCTAAAAATTCATCCCCCCCAAAAAAATATCCTTATCAATTTCATATATCATCATCTATTATATTTAAATCATTTCTTCATCATCTTATTATATAATTCATAACCCGCCATTTAATATTTCTTCCCCCATATAGTAATTCTCCCCCATATAATTCATCCCCCATATAGTTAATTCATCCCCCATTGTAAAATTACACCCCCCCAAATAATTCATCCCCCCTTATAAATTTAAACCCCCCCCAATTTAATTTATTTCCCCCCAAAAAATTCATCCCCCATAAGTAAATCATCCCCCATAGTAATTCCCCCATCCCCCCCTATAGTTTAATTTTATTCCCCCAAAAAAATTCAAACCCCCATAGTTAAAACTTTCCCCATATTGTGTCAAATTTTACTTAAAAAGTTCCCTGCCGGGGTTCCCGCGCCGTTTTCCCGGGCTTCAAAGGGGGGGGCTGTAGAGGGGAGGAGTTCGTCCCCGCTGCCCTCCCCGGGCCCACATCCTGTCCGCCCCGAAATTTTCCCATTGCGGGTCCCCCAGCAAAGGGGGGGATGACGTCCCGGGGCAAAAACCCGCCGGTGGACCAAGATGGCCGACCGCTTTCCAAAAATAGGGCCCAAAACCGCGGCCCTTTTTCCCAAAAGGGCCCTGGGGGCCCCGGGCCCCACGGATTCTCTCTCTATTTTGTCATATAAAACGGCACCAACTTTTTTCCCCCCCCCCCCCGTTTTTTTGGGGAAAAAAAAGGGGGGCTTATAACGGCAAAAAATACGGTATATAAACCCCCGAAAACATATATTTTTTTAAAAGAAGAACACCCCGAGAGAAAGGGGTAAGGGTATTCCAATTTTTTTAAATTTTACACAATATTACACAAAGGGCAAAGGGGGT
>CATNWA010004928.1:0-13265 GCA_951230385.1 Staurois parvus
GACTATACTTTTCTATTCTGCCTCACATCAAAAATACTCCAGGATAGATTATTTTTTTCATATCTAAGGCCAAATCTGCCTTCACTTTATGCGGCATCCATTGAACCTATGTTTTTTCGGACCACCACCCCATTACAGTTACCTTGAACTTTGGAAGTAGCCCGAATAGATCTAAAGTCTGGAGACTCAATTCTTTGCTTCTGAAAGACACAGAGCATGTTCGGTTGCTGTCTGAATCCCTCAGAAATTATTTTGTGGAAAATTACAATCACGAAACTTCTCTGCTTACTCTTTGGGGAGGCGCACAAATGCGTTATCAGAGGGGAACTCCTGTCTTTTACGGCTAAGGTAAAGAGAGATCGTCAGTTGACACTGCATTAATCGAATCAAATTCCTGGAAGCAACGCACAAACGTACTTGCGCTGTTCATAATTTCCAGGAATTACTTACAGCTCGCACTCGTTTACTGGAGGAACTAGGGAAGGTATTATGATGACAGTATGTTCTGCGGCAGAAAGTGCTTTATGAGCAGTGTAACAAGAATGGTAGAATGTTAGCATGAGCTATTCACTCTCTTACTCCGTCCTTACAAATACACCACATTAGACACCAACAGGGTAAACTCTGGGCACAAAGCAAGGATATAGCCAAACAATTTGAGTCTTATTATCGTAAGCTCTACAACCTACATTCTGACTGCTCAGATACCCCCCTAACGGGAAATAGGGCGGATCTGCTTTCTGACTTTCTCTCTGAATTTGGTCCAAATGCCATTTCTTCAGAAGCTGCTCAATGACTGGAGGTACCCCTCTCATATGTGGAACTTGTTAAAGCTCTTAAACAAATGAAACCAGGGAAAAGCCCAGGCCCAGATGGCTTGACAACTCAATATTACAAAACCTTCTTTGACATCCTGGCTCCCAGATTTCTCGCAGCGTTTAATACGCTTTTGGGTCCCAATATTGACATAAGTCATTCCTTAGAAGCTCACACTACAGTCATACCTAAACAAGGGAAAGACAAAACACAGGTGGTGAACTATAGACCGATATCTTTACTTAACGTAGACATCAAGCTATATGATAAAATCTTGGCAAATCGGCTCCTGCCATTGCTTCCCTCCCTTATTTCCTTTGATCAAGTGGGCTTTATCCCAGGTAGGAAAGCCTGAGATAACACCATCAAGGAGCTCAAGCTCCACCACTGGATGACCGCCTGTGATCAAGAGGGATTTTTTCTTTCATTGGAAAAGGCCTTCAACAGGGTGGCCTGGGGACTACATGCGGGCAGTTTCATTAAAACTGGGTATTCGCCAACACATGTTCAACTACATCCAGGCTCTTTACTCAACTCCTACAACAAGGATTTGGGTCAATGGCCACCTTTCGGAAAGCCTTTAAGATCACTAATGGTACGCGCCAGGGCTGCCCCCTTTCTCCTCTAATTTTTGTATTGACTTTGGAACCCTTATTAAACAAACTGAGGAGTAATTCCGATATCAAAGGTCTCTTCATCCAGAAACGTGAATACAAATTAGCCACTTTTGCGGATGACTTACTGCTGTTTCTCTTGGACCCGCATATATCTATCCCGAACCTCCTTAACGATTTAATGCTGTTTCAAACTCTGTCAAATTTTAAAATAAACCATTTACACTCCTTGAGGGTTAGGGACTGATGTGAATGTTCAATGTATATGTGTAAAGCGCTGCGTAAATTGACAGTACACTCCTTGAGGGTTAGGGACTGATGTGAATGTTCAATATATATGTGTAAAACGCTGCGTAAATTGACAGCGCTATATAAGTACCTGAAATAAATAAATAAATTACAAATCCTATGCGCTTAATGTTTCCCTTCCTACCACGACAGTCTTGCAATATAAACAGAACTTCCCCTTCCAATGGAAGGATGATGCAATTACATACTTGGGGATTCAGATCCCAAACCGACTGTCTGAACTTTATCAGAGGAATTTCTGTAGGGTTCTGGCTGTCAATCAGAAAGACCTAGAGACCTGGAAGTTGCTTCGGATCTCCTGGTTCGGACGAGTGGCCCTTGTAAAGATGAACATCCTTCCGCACATCCTCTAACCTCTTACAAACAATCCCTATTCATCTGCCTCCTTCTTTTTTTGCAGAATATAAATGTTGCTGTTTGTTTTTTTTGGAAACAATGCACATCCCCGCATCAAGTATGCATGCCTTACCTTATCAAAAAATAGCAGGAGGGCATTGGTCTCCCGGTTATCTGGAGATACTACTTAGTGTGTCATTTAATGAGAATTGTAGATTGGAATGTCCATTCTAAGCTAAAGGCCTGGATGCAATTGGAAGACACTATGTCCACATTGCCACTAGCTACACTACCTTGGCTATCTTTTAAGAGATTGAACAAAGCTACTTCTTTACACCCCCTCATTGGCCCAACTCTTCTCAATTTTGCTATGGCTTGTAGAAAGTTCCACCTCTCTTTGTTACCCGGCCCTTTAACTTCCGTTCGTTTGAATCCCCGATTTTATGCCGGAATGTCTCGATCCTTTCTTACACCCATTTGGACTCATGCTGATCTTTCATTCTTCTCTAAAGGTGAATTACTCAATCTTGAAGCACTGAACAATCTTATGACATCTGGTTCTTTCTCGATATGGACTTACCTTCAACTTCAACTTTTCTTCTCATACTCCATTTTGGAGGATACATGGATGAGATCCTTTACCCCTTTTGAATCCCTTTGCAGAAAAGTGAAACCTCACGTCATTTAGTGTCTATCATTTGTTCACTTTTACATTTAGACAATCATTCTATATCAGACCCTGCAAGATTGGCCTGGGAAAGGGAGATACATTTGGAAATATCCAATGATGATTGGTCTGACATCAATGATCTTACACATAAAGGCTCCCTCAATGTAGCCATCCAAGAGAACAGTTACAAAATCAGAACTCGATGGTACCAAGTCCCATCTTTGCTTCATAAATTTGTTCCTTCAATTTTGAAGGCGTGCTGGAGATGTGGGGAAGAGGAAGGTACAATGTTACATATTTGGTGGTCCTGTAAGCGACTCCAACCCTATCAGAAAATAGTTCACCAGATTATCTCCCAAGTAACCACAGCCTGTCTGGAGTATACACCAGCACAATTTATTTTACACCATTCCTCTACACCATTGCCCTCTTATTGCAAATTGTTAGCTATGATGATGGTAATTGCTGCTAGGCTTTGCATACCGCTACACTGGTGTTCTACCAGCGTTCCAGCGATCAGGGAATGGTTCACTAGATTGAATAATATTGAAGAAAATGGAAGAACTTATCTCCATTGCACATGACCACCTTACTAAATTTATATCTTTATGGTTCTGCTGGATACACTTCAAGACCACGCCACGGTATAAAACTTACATTTAAATGCTAAGGTGAAATGGTACCCCTTTGTAATATCTTACGATGCCTCATGGTTCGGTGTGTCGACTGACTATCGTTATCTGGGAAAGCACTACTCTGCCTCTGCGATTAGGGGTGGGGGCTGGTGGGATTGGAGCCGGAGTTTCCTGTCCCACTCTTCCCCATCATTTTGCTTGAAGCTCTCCCCATATTAGTGTCCACATCCAACCCCGTCCTTTGCCTCTCTTTCCCTCTTCTTTCTCCCCCCCCCCCTTTTTATTTTTTTATTTTTACTTCTTCTCCCTTTTCTTCTTATCCCCCTCTGAACCTGCTTTTCTGTATTCCTTTTGCTTTTATACATTTCCTATATTTTTATTTGTCATGGTCTGTGTAGACACGAACGGTCTGTGGCTATATGACTGCTTATAGAGACTGTATGTAAGATATCTGATTTGTTGATTTGCCTTCTATGTTATTATACTTGCCTACATTTTTGATGTGACCTAAATAAACAGTTTTACAGAAAAAAAAAAAATTGTCTGAAATATTCCCGCAAAAACACTATATTCAAGCATTTACAGGTGTTTCCATTGAAGTCTATGGCCAGGAATGTCCAAATATTCCTCAAAGGTAGATCATGTAACTATTGGAGTGTCAGGCATTGAGCTACATAGAGTATGTGAAAAGCCACTATTGAAATTCTGTACATGGCATTTTGGATGTTGAGAGATATGGAGCTTTGAACTATAAAATTGTTAGGTGTGAATGGGGCCTAAAGGAAAGTTTTTTTGGGATAAATATCGGAGCTCCTTCTGAAACTGCCAGTTGTCTTTCTGTGTCTAGTTTCAATATGAGTCATTGACCTGGAGCAAGAATGTCCCAAGCAAAGTCAAAGTGAACTCTTTGCTCCTGAGCTACTTGCTTCTGATCAGTCACACACAATGGGGTTGATTTACTAAAACTGGAGAGTAAAAAATCTGGTGCAGCTCAGCATAGAAACCAATCAGCTTCCAGGTTGTATTGTCAAAACTTAACTCAGCAAGCTGTAGTTAGAATCTGACTGGCTATCATACACAGTTTCACCAGATTTTGCACTCTCCAGTTTTAGTAAATCAATCCAATTGTAGTGAAGTCATTGGATCAGCATGATAGACAAGCAACTAGCATTTTCCAATGGTGGTACTGCCTGGTGGACGTAACAGCGGGGTCAATCTTTTCCTTTATAAAAAAAAAAATACTAAAATATAAAAAATACTAATAAATAATGTGCACTGCTGCACAACACAATGTGCACGCTGGAAATTCTGCATGCAATGCTTTGATGCATTTAGGTGTTTTAGCCACCCCATTTAAATGAATGGCCACAGTTGGGTGAATGAGCCCTAATGGAGCAATGGCAGTGCTTGCAGTTCACATATTATCTACCTCCAGGCAAACTGTATTCTTAAATGGCCTTCATATATGACTCCCCATGTCCCCGTGTATGACATGTCCCATAAGGCTCAGTTCACACTCTGAATTGCACAGGAATGCACTGTTCCTTCATGTTCAATTCACATGCAATTCAGTGTGGTGCAATTAGAGCCAATTCACTTTGAATAAGATCAAATTGCACTGCATTGCAACAAAACTAGAGCATGCACTACTTTTGGAAATACACTGCAGCCGGATTACATGGTACTTTTGTACTATGTGATCTGATGCAGGAAACTGCATTGTGTTTGTAACCTGTGCTTGGGGTGTCATTGCCATTGACACCCACTGAAGATTGCAATTGCAGTGCATTTTGAACAAGGGTGGGAATCGCACACTGATCGTGGGGTTTCTCACACTGTTTTCTAGAGTGAACTTAGCCTTAAGGTTTCTGCAGGAGAATCCCAACACAAATACATTTTACCTAACAAATTACTTCTAAAGGTATACTTTCTTCAGCAAACGTTTTTAAACATCAGCCCCCAGTTAAAGATACTTTTATATTTGCGGAGGATAATAACACACAAATGTCTAGTTGTCTATACAGAGAGCTGGAAGCACATGGAAACATTGCTTATTTTGTAAAATAAGCTTTGTAGATCCTTGTAAACTCAGCCAACCATAGAAAATAGTGTTCCTGGCCAGGTAATGACCCTGGGGCTCAAGAAAAACAGAGCTGATATCTCCATTTTAGATAAACATGCTCTTTAATGCATGGTGTGCTCATTGCATATGACACTCTAAACTGTTTTAAATGCAGATTTACTAAAAAATATGCTTCTTGGTTATATACATACAATTTAAGGATTTTGCTCGAGGTTCATCTGCTTTTAGAACTACTATATAATTGAAAGATCCAAACCTCTTTAGTGATAATGATTTTAGGCACTCAATTTTGTTCAGTAAGTTTTTATTGTTTTAACAAATTAAGGTATATTGTCAATAATGTGCAGTATTAAGAAGTTTACAGAACATATAATTCAGACTGTAGCTATTGCTTATTAGCTCAGATGCAATGAGGTTGATTTACTAAAGGCAAACAGACTGTGCACTTTGCAAGTGCGGTTACATTCATTTTCACCAAAGCTTAGTAAATGTGGTGAAGCTTCACCTTGTAAAGAATGCCCAATCGTACAAGGAAAATAAAAAGGCAGCGTTTGTGCTTGCACGTGATTGGATGGTGGAAATCAGCAGAACTTCACTACATTTCACTGGGGAATATCAGTGCAAATGCATTTGCAGATTACATAGGGTTGATTTACTACAGGCAAATAGACTGTACACTTTGCAAGTGCAGTTGCACTCATTTTACCCCAAGCTTAGTAAATGTGGTAAAGCTTCACTTTATAAATGTAGCACTACCCCCCGTAGGAGTTGCTGAGTTTTCGGTCCCCCTTTAGTCCTACACAGCCTGGCAACATGCATTTTTTTTTCACACAGACTTGAATTCAGGAGACAGTAAGCAGTCTTTGAGCTTGATTTCTTTTTCAGTATTATTAGAGGAATTGAACTTGGATGGGGTGAGGGATACATGGGATGCCCAAAGGGAACAGCAACTGAGGACATTCTTGCTGGAACTATATACAAGTCTCTTTAAGCAGCAAAAATTATCTTCTGGAGAGCTAGCCAGCATCTCCTGGTGTACCACCCCAGACCCCAGATGAATCCTCTCCTCATCCAGCTGCACTGGGTGAATCCATAGGTAGGGGATCCAGTGACTGCCACTGCAGTGTGAAACAGTCTCAGGTAAGAAAGCTAATCCAGTTTTCCCCCTAGAGTGACTCTTTCCCCTTACTGGACCCATGGGGTGTAGGCCTACTCACTCAGTCCTCTGTCTTTGAGATGATGGGTTGGTGGCTGCTCTCAGGCCTTCCACTGGGCCCCTCCTTCTCTGCTGCATAGATGGTCCTCACGCTGGTGGCTGAGGAGGTTCTGAGCTTTCCTCCTTTTCAGCTCCTCTGCCTGTAGGTGAGCCCCTTCACATCTGGGCCCCCTCCCAGGGTCCTGCTCTCCAGCCTCTCACTTCCTCTCCATTTTACTCTCCTGCTGCTGAGCAGGCTTTCTCACATTTGAAGGCTGCCCTGGCCCCATGCTAAGAATCCTGCTTTGGGATTTGCCAAGGTCCTCCAACTGTGCAGGCCAGCTCCTCCTCACCCCCTCCCACTTCTTCTAGAATCTTTTCCAAGATCTCTAGAGCAGGGAGGTATCAGGGAACTGGTCTGCAGAGCCTCTCAGCTCTGATCAAAATTTGACTTCCCTCTTACTATCATCACAGGCTGCTATTTAGCCTCTAACTAGCAATTAAGCCCTAGCTCCCCCTAGCTATCTAGGAGGGTGTTACATAAAGAATACCCAATCAGGTGTTAGGGAAAAAAACAACATTTTTGCTTGCACATGATTGGATGATGGAAATCAGAGTTTTACCACATTTGCTAAGCGCTGGGAAAAATTAGTGCAACTGCACTTGCAAAATGCACAGTCTATTTGTCTTTAGTAAATCAACTCCAATGTGTGGCTAGGTGTCACATTAACTGTAAAGATAGTAGGACAATAGGGAAAGATATTTCACAAGAATCATAGCAGCCTATGGAAAACTGTTTAGGGAAAAACACCCCAGATGTATAGATGCTTAGTGCATTTGGGGGGATGTGAGAGGTCTGGTGTTGGGCAGGAAAGATTAGATGTCAATAGGAGGGGGGGGGGGAGCAAGGAAATAGGAAAATAATAGGATAGAAAAGTGTGTGTGTGGGGGGGGGGGGGGGGAGGGGAGAGGGTTGTATAGCTCAGGAGCCAAAAATATATACAGGTGAAACTCGTAAAATTAGAATATCGTGCACAAGTTCATTTATTTCAGTAATGCAACTTAAAAAGGTGAAACTAATATATGAGATAGACTCCTTACATGCAAAGCAAGAT
Source organism: Staurois parvus (assembly GCA_951230385.1). NCBI lineage: Eukaryota > Metazoa > Chordata > Amphibia > Anura > Ranidae > Staurois > Staurois parvus. Next base: position 7,774 of record CATNWA010004928.1, read on the forward strand.
AGTTCAAGCCGTGATTTGTCATAATTGTGATGATTATGGCTTACAGCTCATGAAAACCCCAAATCCACAATCTCAGAAAATTAGAATATTGTGAAAAGGTACAATATTCTAGGCTCAAAGTGTCCCACTCTAATCAGCTAATTAAGTTATAACACCTGCACAGGGTGTCTGAGCCTTTAAATGGTCTCTCAGTCTGGTTCAGTAGGAAATCACAATCATGGGAAAGACTGCTGACCTGACAGTTGTGCAGAAAACCATCATTGACACCCTCCATAAGAGGGAAAGCCTCAAAAGGTAATTGCAAAAGAAGTTGGATGTTCCCAAAGTGCTGTATCAAAGCACATTAATAGAAAGTTATGTGGAAGGGAAAAGTGTGGAAGAAAAAGGTGCACAAGCAGCAGGGATGACCACAGCCTGGAGAGGATTGTCAGGAAAAGGCCATTCAAAAGTGTTGGGGACTTCTACAAGGAGTGGACTGAGGCTGGAGTCAGTGCATCAAGAGCCACCACACACAGGCGGATCCTGGACATGGGCTTCAATGTCATATTCCTCTTGTCAAGCCGCTCCTGAACAATAAACAACGTCAGAAGCGTCTTACCTGGGCTAAAGAAAAACAGACCTGGTCTGTTGCTCAGTGATCCAAAGTCCTCTTTTCTGATGAGAGCAACTTTTGCATCTCATTTGGAAACCAAGGACCCAGAGTATGGAGGAAGAATGGAGAGGCACACACTGCAAGATGCTTGAAGTCCAGTGTGAAGTTTCCACAGTCTGTGTTGATGTGGGGAGCCATGTCATCTGCTGGTGTTGGTCTACTGTGCTTCATTAAGTCCAGGGTCAACGCAGCCGTCTACCTGGAGATTTTGGAGCACTTCATGCTTCCTTCCACAGACGAGCTTTATGGGGATGCTGACTTCATTTTTCCAGCAGGCCTTGGCACCTGCCCACACTGCCAAAAGCACCAAAAACCTGATTCAATGGACCGTGGTATTACTGTACTTGATTGGCCAGCAAACTCGCCTGACCTGAACCCCATAGAAAATCTATGGGGCATTGCCAAGAGAAAGATGAGAGGCATGAGACCGAACAATGCAGAAGAGCTGAAGGCCACTATTGAAGCATCCTGGTCTTCCATAACACCTCAGCAGTGCCACAGGCTGATAGCTTCCATGCCACGCTGCATTGAGGCAGTAATTGCTGCAAAAGGGGCCCAAACTAAGTACTGAGTACATATGCATGCTTATAATTTTCAGAGGTTCGATATTGTTCTATGTACAATCCTTGTTTTATTGATTGCATTTAATATTCAAATTTTCTGAGATTGTAGATTTGGGGTTTTCATGAGCTGTAAGCCATAATCATCACAATTACGACAAATCATGGCTTGAACTATCTTGCTTTGCATGTAATGAATCTATCTCATATATGAATTTCACCTTTTAAGTTGCATTACTTGTCACCTGTATATATATATATATATATATATATATATAAATATACATATACACACATACAGTCATGGCCGAAATTGTTGGCACCCTTGATATTTTTCCTGAAATCATGTATTTCTCACGAAACGTATTGCATTAACACATGTTTTGCTATACACATGTTTATTCCCTTTGTGTGTATTGGGACAAAACAAAAAAAGGGAGGAAAGAAAGCAAATTCGACATAATGTCACACAAACCTCCAAAAATGGGCTGGACAAAAGTATTGGCACCCTTTCACAACTGCGGATAAATAGAATGTTACAAGCATGTGATGCTCCTGTAAACTCACCTGGGGCAAGTAACAGGTGTGGGCAATATAGAAATCACACCTGAAAGCAGATAAAAAGGAGAGACGTTCACTTAACCTTTGCATTGTGTGTCTGTCTGTGCCACACTAAGCATGGACAACAGAAAGAGGAGACGAGAACTGTCTGAGGACCTGAGAACCAAAATTGTGGCAAAATATCAACAATCTCAAGGTTACAAGTCCATCTCCAGAGAACTAGATTTGCCTTTGTCCACAGTGCGCAACATTATCAAGAAGTTTGCAACCCATGGCACTGTAGCTAATCTCCCTGGTCGTGGACGGATGAGGAAAATTGATGAAAGATTGCAACGCAGAATAGTCCGGATGGTGGGATAAGCAGCCCCAAACATGTTCCAAAGACATTCAAGCTGTCCTGCAGGCTCAGGGAGCATCAGTGTCAGCGCGAACTATCCGTCGACATTTAAATGAAATGAAACGCTATGGCAGGAGACCCAGGAGGACCCCACTGCTGACACAGAGACATAAAAAAGCAAGACTACAGTTTGCCAAAATGTACTTGAGTAAGCCAAAAGCCTTTGATACTCTGGGAAAACGTCTTGTGGACAGATGAGACCAAGATAGAGCTTTTCGGTAAAGCACATCATTCTACTGTTTACCGAAAACGGAAATGAGGCCTACAAAGAACAAAACACAGTACCTACGGTAAAATATGGTGGAGGTTCAATGATGTTTTGAGGGGTTGTTTTGCTGCCTCTGGCACTGGGTGCCTTGACTGTGTGCAAGGCATCATGAAATCTGAGGATTACCAAAGGATTTTGGGTCGCACTGTAGGGCCCAGTGTCAGAAAGCTGGGTTTGCGTCCAAGATCCTGGGTCTTCCAGCAGGACAATGACCCCAAACATACGTCAAAAAGCACTCAGAAATGGATGGCAAAGAAGCGCTGGAGAGTTCTGAAGTGGCCAGCAATGAGCCCAGATCTAAATCCCATTGAACACCTGTGGAGAGATCTTAAAATTGCTGTTGGGAAAAGGTGTCCTTCCAATAAGAGAGACCTGGAGCTGTTTGCAAAGGAAGAGTGGTCCAAAATTCCGGGGGGTGAGAGGTGTCAGAAGCTTATTGATGGTTATAGGAAGCGACTGATTTCAGTTATGTTTTCCAAAGGGTGTGCAACCAAATATTAAGTTAAGGGTGCCAATACTTTTGTCCAGCCCATTTTTGGGGTTTTTGTGTGACATTATGTCATATTTGCTTTTCTGCCTCTGTTTTATATTTGTTCCAATACATACAAAGGGAATAAACATGTGTATAGCAAAACATGTGTTAATGCAATACCTTTTTTGTGTGAAATACTTAATTTTCAGGAAAAATATCAAGGGTGCCAACAATTTCGGCCATGACTGTACATACAGTACATATATATATTGTATATATTATTAAGGTAAGCATTCAATTATAATTAAAAGCAAACTTTTTTTTTAGCTTTAGATGGAGTGGAGAGGGATTAGAACTAGAGATGAGCGAATCAAACCAGGCGAAGTGGAATTCGTTTCGAATTTCAGGTCGAATCCGAATATTTGCATACTTCGGGTGCGCGAATCGGATTTTTCCTGATCAGCCGGCAAAAGTGTCCCTGCAGAGAGCTCCGCTATTTCTGACAGTTCTCTGACAGTTCCTTCACATGTACAGCGGTTGAAACATTGTATCTATTTGTTTCCATTTAGGATACAGATGTTTTTATTCGGAAATAAATAGATACAATGTTTCAACCGCTGTAAATGTGAAGGAACTGTCAGAGAACTGTCAGAAATAGCGGAGCTCTCTGCAGATACACTTTTTGCTGTACTGGAATACTTCTTCTTCATTCTTCTTTTCATTCTTCTTTTCTTCTTTTCATTCTTCTTTTCTTTTCTTTCTTCTTTTCATTCTTCTTCTTCTTTTCATTCTTCTTTTCATTCTTTCTTTTCTTTTCTTCTTCATGAAAAGAAGAATGAGAAGAAGAATGAAAAGAAGAATGAGAAGAATGAAAAGAAGAATGAAGAAGAAGAAGAAGAATGAAAAGAAGAATGAGAAGAAGAATGAAAAGAAGAATGAGAAGAAGAAGAAGAAGAAAGAAGAATGAAGAATGAAAGAAGAAGAAAGAAGAAGAAGAATGAAAAGAAGAAGAAGAATGAAAAGAAGAATGAAAAGAAGAAGAAGAAGAATCTTTTCATTCTTCTCATTCTTCTTTTCATTCTTCTTCTTCTTCTTTTCATTCTTCTTCTTCTTTTCATTCTTCTTTTCATTCTTCTTCTTCTTCTTCTTTTCATTCTTCTTCTTCTTTTCATTCTTCTTTTCATTCTTCTTCTTCTTCTTTTCATTCTTCTCATTCTTCTTTTCATTCTTCTTCTTCTTCTTTTCATTCTTCTTCTTCTTTTCATTCTTCTTTTCATTCTTCTTCTTCTTCTTTTCTTCTTTTCATTCTCTTCTTTTCATTCTTCTTCTTTTTCATTCTTTCTTCTTCTTTTCATTCTTCTTTTCTTCTTTTCATTCTTCTTTTCATTTTTCATTCTTCTCATTCTTCTTTTCATTCTTTCATTCTTCTTTTCATTCTTCTTTTCATTCTTCTTTTCATTCTTCTCATTCTTCTTTTCTTCTTCATGAAAAGAAGAATGAGAAGAAGAATGAAGAATGAAAAGAAGAAGAAGAAGAATGAAAAGAAGAATGAAAAGAAGAAGAAGAATGAAAAGAAGAATGAAGAAGAAAAAGAATGAAAAGAAGAAGAAGAAGAAGAATGAAAGAAGAAGAATGAAGAAGAAGAATGAGAAGAAGAATGAGAAGAATGAAAAGAAGAATGAGAAGAATGAAAAGAAGAATGAAGAAGAAGAAGAAGAATGAAAAGAAGAAGAAGAATGAAAAGAAGAATGAAAAGAAGAAGAAGAATCTTTTCATTCTTCTCATTCTTCTTTTCATTCTTCTTTTCTTTTCTTTTCTTCTTCTTTTCATTCTTCTTTTCATTCTTCTTTTCATTCTTCTTTTCATTCTTCTTCTTTTCTTTTCTTCTTCTTTTCATTCTTCTTTTCATTCTTCTTCTTCTTCTTTTCATTCTTCTCATTTTCTTTTCATTCTTCTTCTTCTTCTTTTCATTCTTCTTCTTCTTCTTTTCATTCTTCTTTTCATTCATTCTTCTTTTCATTCTTCTTCTTCTTCTTTTCATTCTTCTTCTTCTTCTTTTCATTCTTCTTTTCATTCTTCTTCTTCTTTTCATTCTTCTTCTTCTTCTTTTCATTCTTCTTTTCTTTCATTTCTTTTTCATTCTTCTTTTCATTCTTCTTTTCATTCTTCTTCTTCTCATTCTTCTTTTCATTCTTCTTTTCATTCTTCTTTTCATTCTTCTTCTTTTCATTCTTCTTTTCATTCTTCTTATTCTTCTTTTCTTCTTCATGAAAAGAAGAATGAGAAGAAGAATGAAAAGAAGAATGAAAGAAGAAGAAGAATGAAAAGAAGAATGAAGAAGAATGAAAAGAAGAATGAAAAGAAGAATGAAAAGAAGAAAGAAGAATGAAAAGAAGAATGAAAAGAAGAAGAAGAATGAAAAGAAGAATGAGAAGAAGAATGAAAAGAAGAATGAAGAAGAATGAGAAGAAGAAGAATGAAAAGAAGAATGAAAAGAAAGAAGAAGAAGAATGAAAAGAAGAAGAAGAATGAAAAGAAGAATGAAGAATGAAAAGAAGAAGAATCTTTTCATTCTTCTCATT
>CATNWA010004929.1:0-12228 GCA_951230385.1 Staurois parvus
TTACTGATAAACCTCAAACACTAAATCTTCATTCAAACCCTAACACTCTTAGCCTTCCTGGTAACACCAGCACTAAGCTTCCTTCTAACCCCAAACTCTTAAGCATCCATTCTAACCCCCAACACGTAATCTCTTCCTGGTAAACCCTCAACACTAACCTTCCTGTTAACCCCAACACTAATCTTCTTTCTAACCCCAACACTACCTTCCATGGTAATTCCTAACTCTAGGTTTCCTTGTAAATCCTAACACTAACCATCCTTGTAACCCTAATACTAACACTTCCTGTAACCCAGGTGTCTCCAAACTGTGGCCCCAGGCCAATGTGGCCCTTTGCTAGCCTTTATCAGGCCCACGGGGGCACTATTTCTCTCAACGATATGAGGCACTATTCCTTCTCATACTGATGCCTAACAATTGGGGCACTATTCTTCCCCTGATACCAAGATGGGGTACTATTTCCTCCCAATAATACCAATGATGGGGGCATTACTCTTACTCCTACTGACCACCAATCCCGAGGCCATGCTTATTTTTACTGATGCTGGGCCTTGGATATTTCTCTAGCGCTCCTACTGCCACAATCTGGCCTTCCTAAAGGCTGAAGGACAGTAAATTGGCCCTTTGTTTAGAAAGTTTGGAGACCCCCCTGCTGTAACCCTAACTCTAGGCTTCCTTCATAAACCTAACACTAATTCTTCCTTGTAAACCTAACACTAATCTTCCCTGTAACCTGAGCATTGAGAAGAAAGATGTGATGCACAGGTAAATTCCCCTCAGTGGAAGGTTGTTTGCTGCTCTGGCTCTTGTGTCCTCCCAACAGAGTCAAAACTTGAGTATAAATATTTGAAGAGCTGGCTACTTGTCTTCCCAAATATTTATCTGTATTAGAACGAGTATTATTATTATACAGTATTTATATAGCGCCAAAGGGTATGCTTAGCGCTGTACAGTAGCAGGGGGGACAGAACATGAGACAAGACAGTAACAATACAATACACGAGGGGTTCGAGGGCACTGCTCTTTCGAGCTTACAATCTAGGGGCCGGTCCGTTCGTAACATGTTTACCCCTGAACATGGATGTAACATGTAACATGTTACGAGAGGTGAACTTATCCTTTAAACTAAGTATGGGATGGTTTGAGTAATAATACCTCCTGAGTCTGAATTACTACAGCCAAACCCTATCCACTTTCCATATTTTCCTGCTGTGATGGAGTTACCTTCAAAAGTGGTTACTATACGGGAAAATGTCAATCAATTAGACACCAAAACACACCTATTTTACAAGGGCCAGATGGAAGACATTCTAAGGGTTTTACATTTTCATATTTGGTGTCTAACAAATTGTAGTTTTATTTTGTTTACTTTTATGTTGTTTGTTGGATTGTAAACCTTGTTAGAAATTTTATTAATATATTTGAAATAGTTGGTATTGGTGGGTTCCACAAAGTTTTGTTCAGAAGTTGCCAATTAGAGAACCTTTTTGGATCCTAGGGGTGTATTCACAAACCTATGTTTGTGGTAAACCTGAACCTCAACCCCAATATCCAGGGCTACTTTACCATTGTACAGACCAATCTACAACAGAATCCAAAATATATTTCAGCTCACAATCCTCTGTACCCCTTCAGTTCTCTTTTTGAATTTAGCCAGATATGTCCAGGGATGGACAGAAGAGGGTGACAACATCTATCACGCTTCTGTTACATTTTGGGGTTCATGCTGTCCCCTCTAACCTTACTGCCCAGGACACCAGTTCACTGATACTGTTATTGAAAATGCTACATATATTAGGGATGAGATGTCAGTATGGTGCTGAGGGAGGAATGGAGAGGAGAGGAAAAAAATGGTACTAGGTACATATATATAAAGTGAGGGGATGAGATGTCAAGTATGGTGCAGGGAAAAGGGATGGGGAGGAGGGGAAATACTAGGTACATATATATAGTGAGGGATGAGATGATGGTATGATGGAGAGGAGAGGGAGGTATATGGTATATATACATCTAGTGAGGGATGAGATGACGGTATGATGGAGAGGAGAGGGAGGTATACGGTATATATATATATATATTATGGAGAGGAGAATATATATATATCTAGTGATGAGGGATGAGATGATGGAGAGGAGAGGGAGGTATACGGTATATATAGTGAGGGATGAGATTTTGGTATGATGGAGAGGAGAGGGAGGTAGACGGTATATTATATATATATTATGGATGGAGGAGAGGGAGGTATATATATAGTGAGGGATGAGATGGCGATGATATGTGATGGAGAGGAGAGGGGAGGTATACGGTTATTCTAATATATAATATATATAGTGAGGGATGAGGTGGATGTGATGGAGAGGAGAGGGAGGTATACGGTATATATAGTGAGAGGGATGAGATGACGGGTGTATATGTATGGAGAGGAGAGGGAGGTATACGATAATATATATATATAGTGAGGGATGGATGGACGGTGTGTGATGGAGAGGAGAGGGAGGTATACGGTATTATATAGTGAGGGATGAGATGACGGTAACAGTTGTGATGGAGAGGAGAGGGAGGTATACGGTATATATATGAGATGACGGTTGTAGTGAGGGTATACGGTATGATATACGGTGTGTGATTGAGGGATGACGGTTTGTGATGGAGAGGAGAGGGAGGTAGTAGGTATCTATATATATATATATATAGTGAGGGATGAGATGACGGTGATGAGATGTGATGGAGGGAGAGGGAGGTATACGGTATATATATATATAGTGAGGGATGAGATGACGGTGTAGTGATGGAGAGGAGAGGGAGGTATACGGATGAGATAGTGATAGGGAGGTATACGGATTTATATATATATATAGTGAGGGATGAGATGACGGTGTGTGTATGTGTGATGGAGAGAGGGAGGACGGTATATATATAGTGAGGGGGATGAGATGACGGGTGAGGGTGACGGGTGTGATGGAGGGAGAGGGAGGTATACGGTATATATAGTGAGGGATGGATGACGGTGTGATGTGAGTGGATGAGTGACGGTGTGATGGAGAGGTGGAGGGAGGTATACGGTATATATAGTGAGTGATGAGATGACGGGTGATGGAGAGGGTAGGTATACGGTGTGATGGATGGGGGGAAGGGAGGTATACGGTATATATAGTAGTGAGGGATGAGATGACGGTGTGATGGAGAGGAGAGGGAGGTATACGGTATCTATATATAGTGAGGGAGGTGGAGAGGAGAGGGAGGTATACGGCTATATATAGTGAGGGATGAGATGACGGTTGATGAGGGAGGAGCGGAGGAGTGAGGGCATGGATGACGGTGTGATGGAGAGGAGAGGGGTATACGGTATATATATATAGTGAGGGATTGAGATGACGGTGTGATGGAGGAGAGGAGGTTAAATGTATTTTAGTGAGGGATGGTGATGGGAGAGGGACGGTATATATAGTGAGGGATGAGATGACGGGGATGGGTGGAGAGAGGGGATGGAGAGGGGAGAGGGAGGTATATACGGTATATATAGTGATGTGAGGGAGGAGAGGAGAGGGATGACGGATTGACGGTGTGTGGAGAGGAGAGGGAGGTATACGGTATATATAGTGAGGGATGAGATGACGGTGTGCAATGGAGAGGAGAGGGGTGGTGGGGGAGGAGAGGGAGGTATACGGTATCTATATATATATAGTGAGGGATGAGATGACGGTGTGATGGAGAGGAGAGGGAGGTATAAGGTCTATCTATATAGTGAGGGATGAGACGGGTTGGATGGAGAGGAGAGGGAGGTATACGGTATATATAGTGAGGGATGAGATTTGTGATGGGAGGAGAGGGAGGTATACGGTATATATAGTGAGGGATGAGTTGACGGGTGTCTGGGTATACCGGAGAGGGAGGATATGACGGTGTGATGGAGAGGATAGCGGAGGTATACAGGTGAGGGATGAGATACCTGTGTATCCCGGCACAGGATTAGATGGAATGCAGAGCTGGAGGAGGGAATATATATATATTGGAAGGATGGAGAGGTCCATGGGGTAAGGAGGGGTGGGGTGACGGTGGGGAGGGGGGGATTTCTCTGTATATTGTTTCTAGACTGCAGTTCATAACGGCGCTACTGGCACAGAGTGAAAAATGGGGTCACCCTGCAAGTGGGGAAAACTCTCAGCTTGCAGCAGCCGTCTGCCGGATTTAATATTTAGTTTGGACGAGTCTTCTCTCCGAGTGATTCTGCTTTGTAAATCTTCCTGCACATGTAGCAGCATGAACTGGTGAAATATTTATTGCTTCAGATTTGAATGATACCAGATCCACGGTTGCCCTCCACCCGGCCACGGCACACGGCGTGTATTGCTACAGGGCCCACGCTGAGATTAGCAGGCTGATTTAAAGGGACAGTCCACCACATTCTGAATTTTTCTCAGCCACAAGTAGATGTACAGGGACTGAATCGCCATCCAGGCTCTTTATCCCCCCCCACCCCCCCCCCCCCCCGCCGCCCCCCGGCAGTGAGAATCCCCCCCCCCCCATACCGCTTCCAGGAGCCACGGATCATAGAACACAGAATTTACATTATCATATCAAGATCACACGCTCTGACTATAATGGAGGAGAATTAGGAGCAATTTAAAGACAAGATATTTAAATATATGAATATTTTGAGGTTTTAGTTTTTGTTTTTTTTTTTATTCCATTTTGTTGAATTGTGCGTTTCATTACATGTACAAACTATATGGATATACTAATAAAATGTATCGAAAAACCCAAAAAAAAAACTTCGCACCTAACAGATTACCAGTCCTTGTGGTGGCTGCATTAGTTTTCTTTTTTTTAAGGTGATCCTCCCAGTTCCACACTTCCTGTCCTAAGGTGACAACTCTAACTGTACTGTATCATACAGAGAAAGCAGCGTTGTCACCCTATAGGGCAGGAAGCCGGTTAAACCAAAACTCCTCCCCCTCTCCACAGCTCTGTAACATAAAGAGGAGAGATGTTCTGTAGTTTGAAGAGTGAACTCAGACAGGGCTGAAGTTAGGAGCTCACTGGATCTATGGCAGGATCTAGAAAATTATAATAATTCAAATACCGATCGACCACGATTAATTAATAAATTGATTTTAAAATAGTCCTGCACGTGTGTAGTGTTAGAGTTTAGATACACTTTAACCCCTTGACGCCACGCGGGGCCGCATATTTGCGTGCAATTAGAAAATACATATGTGCTGAGAGCGCACGCCCTGCACGCAGCACATATATGTCCATGACTCACGGAAAGGTCCAGATCGAAAGGTGAAATTGGGACCTTTCTGTGAGTCGCGGACATATATGTGCCGGTTGTGCGCAGGGTGTGCACTCTCAGCACATATGTATTTTCTAATTGCACGCAAATATGCAGCCGCGCGGTGTCCGATCATGTGACCGCCGTGACGGCGAATCACGGCGGTCACATGACAATAAAAATATGTATCAAACTTGTGCCAAGGAAATAAGTGAAAAAAATGAAATGCTGCTGTTCAAGGATTGACTAAACATCAAAAAATAAAAATAATAAAAAATAATAAAGCGCAAATAATACAAATAATCAAAAAACTGTGAAAAATTATATGTGAAAGTCCAAAGAAAAAGTCCCAAATTAAAGTCCAACGTCCCAAAAAAATGTGATAAAAAAAAAATTATTATTTACTCAAACTTTATAAATTATAAAGTGAGCAAGCTGGAAAATGTATAAAGTTTGAGTAAATAATAATTTTTTCACATTAGTTGGGACATTAGACTTTAATTTGGGACTTTTGCTTTGGATTTTCACATATAATTATAAATTATATAAATTATATGTGAAAGTCCAAAGAAAAGTCCCAAATTAAAGTCCAATGTCCCAAAAAAAGTGAAAAAAAATTATTTATTTACTCAAACTTTATAAATTATAAAGTGAGCAAGTTGGAAAATGTATAAAGTTTGAGTAAATAATAATTTTTTTCCCATTTTTTTTGGGACATTGGACTTTAATTTGGGACTTTTCTTTGGACTTTCACATATAATTTATATAATTTATAATTATATGTGAAAATCCAAAGAAAAGTCCCAAATTAAAGTCCAATGTCCCCAAAAAAAGTGAAAAAAAAATTATTATTTACTCAAACTTTATAAATTATAAGTGAGCAAGCTGGAAAATGAATAAAGTTTGAGTAAATAATAATTTTTTTTCACTTTTTTTTTGGGACGTTGGACTTTAATTTGGGACTTTTTCTTTGGACTTTCACATATAATTTTTCACAATTTTAATTATTTGTATTATTTGCACTGTATTTTTTTTATTACATGACCCTAAAACCCCCCGCCCCGCCCCCCGGGTTCTGAAACTCTTAAAGGGCCAGGAGGCGCCGGCGCGAAGAGGTTAAGCTTTCTTAGGGAGTCACCAGAAAAAAAAAATTGATGATCCTCCAATTTAAGAGAAGGGAAGATCATTGTTAATGAATAAACCTCTAAGCACATTGGCTTAGTGGTTAGTACATCTGCCTTGCAGCACTGCAGTCCCTGTTTCATGTGCCAGCCAGGACAGTAACTGCAAATATAATTTACTGGATGTTAAAAAAGGCAAAAAAAAAAACCCCTGAGCCCTGCATTGCATGGCCGAACATGTGCTTTGTGTGCTGTTCTTTCCTACTTGCATGTCACTTTTTCTGTGTTGCATCAACTGCATCAGGTTTAATTGTTCAGTACTGTGCTGAAATCTAGTGGAAATTTTGGGCCACTACAACTTATTTGCTCTTGAACTTTGTTTCTCCTCCTGTCCTCCCCTCTTGCTTAGTGCTAGTTAGTTAGGTCCTAGCTACACCCTCGACAGTATCTTCCATGTTCCCCCCCAGTCAGTTTTAGCGCAGAGACAGGGCATAAGGGTTTTTACAATTCAAAAGACTGCAAAACATCCTCTGTACTGCAATTAGCTTAAAGCGGAGTTCCACTCACAATGTCAAAAAATAAAAGTCAGCAGCTCCAAAAATTGTAGCTGTTGACTTTTAGAAAACAGCCACTTACCTGTTCCACGATCCCGCTGTGTCCTCACCGCAGCCCATTTCACCAGCCGTCTGGTTCTTCAGTGTGGACACCCGGCTGTGACAGCTTGGGTGCCCACTGCGCATGCACAAGTAGCACTGCGCTTCCTGAATGGTCCCGTAGTCTTCTGGGACCTGTCATGTGTGGGAGGGGGGGGGGGGAGGACAACTTCTACTAGGGGTAGTCAACCTGCGGCTCTCCAGCTGTTGCAGGACTACAAGTTCCATCATGCCTCTGCAAGTCATAGCTGTAACTGTCACTTTTGTAATGTTGCAATGCCTCATGGGAAATGTAGTTCCACAACAGCTAGAGAGCCGCAGGTTGCCTACCCCTGACCTAGGCGATCGCAGTGGAAGTGCTCCCCAAAGGGAAAGGGTACCTGTCAAATTTGGGTACCTGCTATCCCCCCCCCCCCTGCTCCCCAAAGATGCCAAATCCTTAATGGGCTAGCGTGTGGGTGACCAGTCTTTAAAATGGAACGTCCCCCTTTTGGGGTGGAGCTCCACTTTGCACTGGATCAGGGCGGACTGACAACTCATGGGGCCCCCAGGCAATAGGGGATCATGGGGCCCCTGTGTCCTTGCCCACACTCAAAAAAAAGCCTATTAAAAAGGTACCAGAGGCATTTCATGGGGCCCCCTACTGACCCCGGGCCCTCGGGCAGTGCCCGAGTGCTCGAATGGTCAGTCCGCCCCTGCACTGGATTCAACTTCTGTGTCGAATTGAAGAGTTAAGCTGCCTGTGGATTATGCCAAGTTAGCAAATGACTATAACTTCTGGACAGATTGAATCTAAGGAGGCATGTCAATGCATAGAGGCTGCATTTTAAGCAGAACATGTGCTGTGCGGTGCTGTGCAGTGCGGAGTGAACCAGCCATAAGATTTTGAATTGAGTCTATACAGTTATTATAAATCAACAGCAGGGATGGACTGACCATTAGAGCACTTGGGCACTGCCCGAGGGCCCAGGGTCAGTAGGGGGCCCCATGAAATGCCCCTGGTACCTTTTTATAGCTTTTTTGGGTGTGCTTTGAGTGTGGTCAAGGACACAGGGGCCCCATGATCCCCTATTGCCCGGGGGCCCCCCCCCATGAGCTGTCAGTCCTCCCCTGATCGACAGTATATGGCTTGGCTTTCAGACAGTGAAAATGATGGGCCATGTGTGTGCAATGTGCATCAGCACCGCTGCCTTGTAGCCTCCACCAGGAAACAGGTAACAATGCAAGGGCACATTTGGGAGACAGTTGTCACCCTGTAACAGGAAGAGTTGAACAAATCCTTCACGGCAGGATCACCAGGGACTATTTTAATGAAAGTTGCAGGTTTAAAAAAAAGATTGAAAATGACTTCTGAAATGACATAAACATGGTAAAGTGTATGGGAGGTTTTGATCACTGGGTTTGCATCTGCTTTAACCGTAGAAGAGAAAGTTACCTTCCTGGCTGTGCTGTCTGGTAGAAGTGTGCCAATCACAAGGGCGGCCAGACAGGATTGACAATCTTTTGACAGGTCACATACTGTATCTGTATAATAGTTTTATTTTATGTTGTGTTCTTTTTATTTATTAACCCCTCGCCCTCCAGAGGATTCCCCCCCCCCCTCATTTACCCTTCACAGAGGATGTTCCCCCCTTCCCCCCGACCAGGCCATTTTTTGTGATACAGTCGTGCAACGCTGCACCCAAATGAAATTTACGTCCTTTTTTTTCCCACAAATCTAACTTTCTTTCAGTGGTATTGGATCACCTAGTGTGCGGTTTTTATTTTCTGCGCTATAAACCCCTCTCTGTTGGGGTCCCCCAGGGCTCTGTCCTTGGACCCCTTCTCTTCTCCATCTACACCTCCTCCCTTGGCAAACTCATACACTCCCACGGCTTCAACTACCATCTCTATGCTGATGACACTCAAATTTACCTCTCCACCCCTCACCTCACCTCCACTTTCTCCGCCCGCATCACTCACCTCCTAAACGACATCTCTGACTGGATGTCGCTCCATTTCCTCAAACTCAACCTCTCCAAAACCGAGCTTCTCGTCTTCCCTCCTGCCCGCGCCCCCCCCCCCCATCCTATCCATCACTACTAACATCACCACCATCAATCCCGCCCCGCAAGCCAAAGTCCTTGGGGTCATTCTGGACTCTAACCTCTCCTTCCAACCTCATGTCAAATCACTGACAAACACATGCAGACTCCACCTCCGCAATATCGCCAAAATACGCACCTTCCTTACCCCAGACACCGCTAAACTACTTGTGCACTCCCTGATTATCTCACGCCTTGACTACTGCAACTCCCTCCTCACCGGCCTACCCCAGTGCAAACTCTCCCCGCTTCAGACCATCCTGAACTCAGCTGCCAGACTCATCCACCTCACCAGCCGCTCCACCTCTGCCACCCCCCTCTGCCTCTCCCTCCACTGGCTCCCTATTGCCCAACGCATCAAATTCAAACTACTCACTCTGACCTACAAAGCCATTCACAACACTGCCCCTAACTACCTCACCGACCTGATTCCCAAGTACCACCCTACCCGTACCTTTCGCTCTTCACAGGACCTCCTTCTATCTTGCTCCCTGGTCTCCTCCTCACACGCACGTCTGCAAGACTTCTCCAGGTCCTCCCCCCATCCTCTGGAACTCACTACCCCAATCCATCAGACTGTCACCTTCCCTCCTCACCTTCAGGCGCTCCCTGAAAACCCACCTCTTCAGGGAAGCCTACCCCACCCTCACCTAACTGCTGCTCTCCTTCATTCCTCCTACCACTCCATCCCCCACAGCCACTTCCTCCTGTACCACTACCCCCTCCCTCCCAGATTGTAAGCTCGAAAGAGTAGGGCCCTCTTACCCCTCGTGTGCTGTTCGTAGCTGCTGTAATGTTTCATGTATTGTCCCCCCCCCTCTATTGTACAGCGCTGAGCAAACCCTTTGGCGCTATATAAACTCAATGTAATGTAATAATGTAATGTAATGTAATAAACAAAAGAGACTGACAATTTTGAAAAAAAAAAACAATATTTTTTACTAGAAAACATGTCCAGTAAAAAACTTTTTAAAAATCTAATTTCTTTATAAATTTAGGCCAAAACGTATTCTGCTCCGTGTCTTTGGTAAAAAAAAATCCCAATCCGTGTAAATTAATTGGTTTACGTGAAAGTGATAGTGTCAAATGGCGGGATAGATACTGGAATTTTTATTTATTGATTGATTTTATACTAGTAATGGCGGCAATCGGCGACTTATAGCGGGACTGCGGCGGGCATTCTGACTAACTGCCACTGACATCCCAATGACACCAATACAGTGATCAGTGCTAATAAAAAGCACTGACACTTTACTAATGGCACTGGGCCGGAAGGGGTTAACATCTGGGGTGATCAAAGGGTGAACTGTGTGCTGTTTTACATAATGTGCTGTGTGTGTGTTTTACTAGGGAGACATGCTGTGCAGAGAAATACACAGCAGCATGTCCTTGCTGGCAGGAGAGAGACATGTGTTATTTATACACGGGTCTCTTCCCTGTCAGTGTTACTCAGCGATCGCCGGGCGCCGGCGGGGAATCTCTGGCCGGGACCTGGTGATTGACATCTGTAGCTGCCAATGGTGTCGTGAGTAGGGCAGCACGTGTGCGCTCCTACCCGGAAATGCAAATCGCGTATATATATGTGATTTTGCGCAGCCCTGCCGCCCTGTAGCAGTATTTCTACTATAGGGCGATGGGTAAGCAGTTAATTAATGGATTTATTTTTTGTATATTAGATGGTTACATTTGTTCTTTTTACTGTCTTTTTTTTCAATTAAAAAACATTAAATAATGAGGCTGATGAGAGGTCGTTTCTTTTTGGCACAAGAACAAGTCGAAGGAACTTCTGTAACCCTCAGGAGACATTTAAATCCCATCTAACCCCCCAAAAAGGTATTCACCCATTGGCTCTAGAGCACATTGCCGCAAATGGTGAAATCTGCAGAAATCGTCCGATACTCGATGAAATTTCAGAGAAATAAAATACTGTTGGCGCTCACATTACCCTCCTGTTTGAATTTAGCAATGAAGGAGTTATCTGCACATACAAGGATGGCGCTGAATAACTCGCACATACCCAGCCCAGCCGGGAGCCTCTGCAGTACCTGCGGATCAATGACATCCGATCAATCGTATTAATCAGCCAGCTTGCCCCCCCCATTCCCCCTCCTTCATAGGCTCTGCTGCTCCTCGGTTCAATGATGTGATGCAGTAAATTGGTTCGTCCATACATTTGTGTCATGATCCAGGCTCTGTGTGTGCCTAATTCCCCACAATTCCCCCACCGCCCTCCCCGGTATCCCCATATTCCCCAGAGCTCACACTACCCTCCAGATACAGAGCCTGGGAAACAATAGACACAGCACACAATTACACCGTGGTGGCCAGATGGGGTCAGATCTGCCAGAGAGGTAGGATAGGCGGGAGGAGATGAGAGGTAGGACAGGCGGGAGGAGATGAGAGGTAGGATAGGCGGGAGGAGATGAGAGGTAGGATAGGCAGGAGGAGATGAGAGGTAGGAGGACAGGCGGGAGGAGATGAGAGGTAGGACAGGCGGGAGGAGATGAGAGGTAAGGCAGGCGGGACGAGATGAGAGGCAGGACAGGTGGGAGGTGATAAGAGGCAGGACAGGTAGGAGGAGATGAGAGGCAGGACAGGTAGGAGATGAGAGGTAGGACAGCTAGGAGGAGATGAGAGGTAAGGCAGGCGGGACGAGATGAGAGGCAGGACAGGCAGGGGGAGATGAGAGGAGAGGCAGGACAGGCAGGGGGAGATGAGAGGCAGGACAGGCAGGAGGAGATGATAGGCAGGACAGGCAGGAGGAGATGATAGGCAGGAGGCAGGAGGAGATGAGCGGTAGGACAGGCAGGAGAAGAGGAGAGGTAGGACAAACAGTAGGAGACAGAGAGGATAGGACAGGCAGGAGGAGATGAGAGGTAGGGCAAACAGGAGGAGACGAGAGGTAGGATGGGGTCAGATCTGCCAGAGAGGTAGGACAAGTAGGAGGGAGATGAGAGGTAGGATAGGCAGCAGGAGATGAGAGGAAGGACAGGCAAGAGGGGATGAGAGGCAGGACAGGCGGGAGGAGATGAGAGGTAGGACAGGCAGGAGATGAGAGGTAGGAAAAGCAGGAGGAGATGAAAGTTTAGGACAGG
>CATNWA010004930.1:0-11255 GCA_951230385.1 Staurois parvus
GGCCTCCCATTGCTTCCACTCTGCCATGTGCCACTTTGAGGTCTCCTCACACTCCTGCGGTTTTCCATTTTGTCATAGGTTGCTGGCAGATTACAGGCCTTCCATAGGTGCCGCCAGGCCCCAAATCGGCCATGGGCCCCCGTACCGCCTGGTCACGCTGCTGCTGGTCCCACAGTGTGACCTCCTGTACGGCCTCCCATTGCTTCCACTCTGCCATGTGCCACTTTGAGGTCTCCTCACACTCCTGCGGTTTTCCATTTTGTCATAGGTTGCTGGCAGATTACAGGCCTCCATAGGTGCCGCCAGGCCCCAAATCGGCCATGGGCCCCCGTACCGCCTGGTCACGCTGCTGCTGGTCCCACAGTGTGACCTGGGTCCCTGTACGGCCTCCCATTGCTTCCACTCTGCCATGTGCCACTTTGAGGTCTCCTCACACTCCTGCGGTTTTCCATTTTGTCATAGGTTGCTGGCAGATTACAGGCCTTCCATAGGTGCCGCCAGGCCCCAAATCGGCCATGGGCCCCCGTACCGCCTGGTCACGCTGCTGCTGCTGGTCCCACAGTGTGACCTGGGTCCCTGTACGGCCTCCCATTGCTTCCACTCTGCCATGTGCCACTTTGAGGTCTCCTCACACTCCTGCGGTTTTCCATTTTGTCATAGGTTGCTGGCAGATTACAGGCCTTCCCATAGGTGCCGCCAGGCCCCAAATCGGCCATGGGCCCCCGTACCGCCTGGTCACGCTGCTGCTGGTCCCACAGTGTGACCTGGGTCCCTGTACGGCCTCCCATTGCTTCCACTCTGCCATGTGCCACTTTGAGGTCTCCTCACACTCCTGCGGTTTTCCATTTTGTCATAGGTTGCTGGCAGATTACAGGCCTCCCATAGGTGCCGCCAGGCCCCAAATCGGCCATGGGCCCCCGTACCGCCTGGTCACGCTGCTGCTGGCCCACAGTGTGACCTGGGTCCCTGTACGGCCTCCCATTGCTTCCACTCTGCCATGTGCCACTTTGAGGTCTCCTCACACTCCTGCGGTTTTCCATTTTGTCATAGGTTGCTGGCAGATTACAGGCCTTCCATAGGTGCCGCCAGGCCCCAAATCGGCCATGGCCCCCCCCGTACCGCCTGGTCACGCTGCTGCTGGTCCCACAGTGTGACCTGGGTCCCTGTACGGCCTCCCATTGCTTCCACTCTGCCATGTGCCACTTTGAGGTCTCCTCACACTCCTGCGGTTTTCCATTTTGTCATAGGTTGCTGGCAGATTACAGGCCTTCCATAGGTGCCGCCAGGCCCCAAATCGGCCATGGGCCCCCGTACCGCCTGGTCACGCTGCTGCTGGTCCCACAGTGTGACCTGGGTCCCTGTACGGCCTCCCATTGCTTCCACTCTGCCATGTGCCACTTTGAGGTCTCCTCACACTCCTGCGGTTTTCCATTTTGTCATAGGTTGCTGGCAGATTACAGGCCTTCCATAGGTGCCGCCAGGCCCCAAATCGGCCATGGGCCCCCGTACCGCCTGGTCACGCTGCTGCTGGTCCCACAGTGTGACCTGGGTCCCTGTACGGCCTCCCATTGCTTCCACTCTGCCATGTGCCACTTTGAGGTCTCCTCACACTCCTGCGGTTTTCCATTTTGTCATAGGTTGCTGGCAGATTACAGGCCTTCCATAGGTGCCGCCAGGCCCCCCAATCGGCCATGGGCCCCCGTACCGCCTGGTCACGCTGCTGCTGGTCCCACAGTGTGACCTGGGTCCCTGTACGGCCTCCCATTGCTTCCACTCTGCCATGTGCCACTTTGAGGTCTCCTCACACTCCTGCGGTTTTCCATTTTGTCATAGGTTGCTGGCAG
Source organism: Staurois parvus (assembly GCA_951230385.1). Taxonomy (NCBI): domain Eukaryota; kingdom Metazoa; phylum Chordata; class Amphibia; order Anura; family Ranidae; genus Staurois; species Staurois parvus. The sequence continues at coordinate 1,845 of CATNWA010004930.1, forward strand.
ATTACAGGCCCTTCCATAGGTGCCGCCAGGCCCCAAATCGGCCATGGGCCCCCGTACCGCCTGGTCACGCTGCTGCTGCTGGTCCCACAGTGTGACCTGGGTCCCTGTACGGCCTCCCATTGCTTCCACTCTGCCATGTGCCACTTTGAGGTCTCCTCACACTCCTGCGGTTTTCCATTTTGTCATAGGTTGCTGGCAGATTACAGGCCTTCCATAGGTGCCGCCAGGCCCCAAATCGGCCATGGGCCCCCGTACCGCCTGGTCACGCGCTGCTGCTGGCCCACAGTGTGACCTGGGTCCCTGTACGGCCTCCCATTGCTTCCACTCTGCCATGTGCCACTTTTGAGGTCTCCTCACACTCCCTGCGGTTTTCCATTTTGTCATAGGTTGCTGGCAGATTACAGGCCTTCCATAGGTGCCCGCCAGGCCCCAAATCGGCCATGGGCCCCCGTACCGCCTGGTCACGCTGCTGCTGGTCCCACAGTGTGACCTGGGTCCCTGTACGGCCTCCCATTGCTTCCACTCTGCCATGTGCCACTTTGAGGTCTCCTCACACTCCTGCGGTTTTCCATTTTGTCATAGGTTGCTGGCAGATTACAGGCCTTCCATAGGTGCCGCCAGGCCCCAAATCGGCCATGGGCCCCCGTACCGCCTGGTCACGCTGCTGCTGGTCCCACAGTGTGACCTGGGTCCCTGTACGGCCTCCCATTGCTTCCACTCTGCCATGTGCCACTTTGAGGTCTCCTCACACTCCTGCGGTTTTTCCATTTTGTCATAGGTTGCTGGCAGATTACAGGCCTTCCATAGGTGCCGCCAGGCCCCAAATCGGCCATGGGCCCCCGTACCGCCTGGTCACGCTGCTGCTGCTGGTCCCACAGTGTGACCTGGGTCCCTGTACGGCCTCCCATTGCTTCCACTCTGCCATGTGCCACTTTGAGGTCTCCTCACACTCCTGCGGTTTTCCATTTTGTCATAGGTTGCTGGCAGATTACAGGCCTTCCATAGGTGCCGCCAGGCCCCAAATCGGCCATGGGCCCCCGTACCGCCTGGTCACGCTGCTGCTGAGCCCACAGTGTGACCTGGGTCCCTGTACGGCCTCCCATTGCTTCCACTCTGCCATGTGCCACTTTGAGGTCTCCTCACACTCCTGTGGTTTTCCATTTTGTCATAGGTTGCTGGCAGATTACAGGCCTTCCATAGGTGCCGCCAGGCCCCAAATCGGCCATGGGCCCCCGTACCGCCTGGTCACGCTGCTGCTGCTGGGCCCACAGTGTGACCTGGGTCCCTGTACGGCCTCCCATTGCTTCCACTCTGCCATGTGCCACTTTGAGGTCTCCTCACACCCTGCGGTTTCCATTTTGTCATAGGTTGCTGGCAGAGATTACAGGCCTTCCATAGGTGCCGCCAGGCCCCATATCGGCCATGGGCCCCCGTACCGCCTGGTCACACGCTGCTGCTGGGCCCACAGTGTGACCTGGGTCCCTGTACGGCCTCCCATTGCTTCCACTCTGCCATGTGCCACTTTGAAAGGTCTCCTCACACTCCTGCGGTTTGTCCATTTTGTCATAGGTTGCTGGCAGATTACAGGCCTTCCATAGGTGCCGCCAGGCCCCAAATCGGCCATGGGCCCCCCCGTACCGCCTGGTCACGCTGCTGCTGCTGGCCCACAGTGTGACCTGGGTCCCTGTACGGCCTCCCATTGCTTCCACTCTGCCATGTGCCACTTTGAAATCTCCTCACACTCCTGCGGTTGTCCATTTTTTGTCATACCGACTCCTCATGCTGTGACGTTGCAACAAGGTGTAATTCAACCCTACATATGTTAGACCGCCTTTACGAACAGCGAAAGGCCATCACAGATTTCCTGATGTTAAAAGCGGATAAAGGTACTCCCTGTGTAACTTAGATGTCAGCCATTGTCAGCTCATGCGTGACACCTGCGCTTGCTCAGGCCCTTTGAGGAGGCCACGCTATTCGTGAGTCGGCAGGACTATGGGATGAACGAGGTCAAATCGGCCATGGGCCCCCGTACCGCCTGTTCACGCTGATGCTGGTCCCACAGTGTGACCTGGGTCCCTGTACCGCCTCCCATTGCTCCCACTCTGCCATGTGCCACTTTGAGGTCTCCTCACACTCCTGCGGTTTTCCATTTTGTCATAGGTTGCTGGCAGGTTACAGGCCTCCCATAGGGTGCTGCCAGGCCCCAAATCTGCCATGGGCCCCCGTACCGCCTGGTCACGCTGCTGCTGGGCCCACAGTGTGACCTGGGTCCCTGTACCGCCTCCATTGCTCCCACTCTGCCATGTGCCACTTTCAGGTCTCCTCACACTCCTGCTGGTTTCCATTTTGTCATAGGTTGCTGTATGGCCTCCCATTGCTGCTGCCTCCACCGCCACACTGTGGCTCCAAACACTGGTTTTGGCCCCGTGACTGGCCAAATGAGTGAAGTGTGCGGTGATTCTAAGATCAACGGCACTCATCTGCATGTCATACTGACTGACAGTATTATTTCTCTTCCCCAGCAGACTCCAAGGGCATTTAAATTAAAGGTACAGTGTTCTGCACTAATATTAAATCTCTCTGAAGCCTAGAAACACCCTTTTTTAAGTTAAATTCAAAGCGAATTTATTCGACTCGAATCGAATATTGTCCACGAATTCGCCGAATCAGTCGAATCGAATTTTTCATTTCTTCGCTCATCTCTACTTATGACCTTGATCCCTCAGAACTTGCCTACTGACCTTATGTTTGTAGCACCCTCCTAGTTAGCTAGAGAGAACTAGAGTTTAATTTCTTGTTAGAGGCTGAGTAGTGTGGCCTGGGTGTGATAGTTAGCAGGATCAAACTTGGGTCAGGACTGAGAGGCTCTGCAGAGCAGCTCCCTGATACCTCTGACTGATCTAGAGACTTAAAGGAGTCTCTAGAGCTCAGTGGGCGGGAGTGAGGAGGAGACGGTCTTCACTCTCAAGGGATCCTGGCCAATACTACACAGGAGGCTTGGCAAGGGGTCAGGACAGCCCTTAAGAGTGTCTGAGCCTGCTCAGCAGCAGGAAAGTTTGAGGGAAGATGGAGTGAGAAGTATGAGGTGCAGAAGCCTGGGAGGGGCCCAGTTGGGAAGGGGCTCACCTCCAGGCAGTGGCGCTGGAGAGGAGGAAAGCTCAGACCTCATTGGACCCCAGAGAGATGACCACCTGTGAAGCAGGGAAGTAGCTGGCCTGGAGGCAGTCACCAACCCACCAGCTCATAGGCATATGGGCTGGGTGAGTAATCCTACACCCCCTGGGCCAGTTGAGGGAAAAGAAGCACTCTTGTGGGAAACTGCATTAGCTCCTTGCCCAGGACTGTTTCACATCAAAGTGACAGGCACAGGATCCCATGTCTAGGGATTCCTTCAGACAGCTGGATAGAGGAGGTTTATGTGGGGTCTGGGGTGGTACACCAGGAGAGACTGTTGAGCTCTCCAAGAAGAGGATTGTTTGTCTAAAAGACTTGTACATAGTTCCAGGAAGTTGTCCTCAATTGCAGTTCCATTAGGCATCCCATACAACCCCTTATCTCATCCACGTTAAATTCCCTTAATAGACCCTAACCCCCCCCCCCAAGCTCAAGGACTGTTTACTGTCTCTGGAATTGAAATCTGTGGAAGATGCATGTTGTGTTAGCAACAAACAATCAGATTTCAGTCTGTTGAATCCTATATATTGTTGTTTCGGCAGATACCATTGCTTTTGGTAGTCACATGACAAACTAAACAGACAGAATATACAAACAAATAGATAGTGCTTTCTTTATTTAGTACAGACTTAGACATGAAAGAACCTCCTTGGACCAGTTGGATAGGGCTTTCAACAACGTAGTCTGGAAGAGGTGCCGCTTCTTTCCTCCATGTAGATCTCTCCAGAGGGATATGACTTCTCAGTTGCAGGACTGTTAGGCTTGTACCTGACAGACTAAACAGTCTACCCTCTGGACACACGTTAGGAGGTCGCCTCTTAGGGCAGGTTAGGTATCCATGAACCATATTAATATAGCACTCCACACCATTGCATTTTCTGAGAAGAAAGCTCTTTATGCAGCAAACCCAGGGACACGTTCTTCTTGATGCTTACAGTACTACATAGCATTTCAAGGCAAGAAGGCAGAACTTGTCCCCTTTTCATCAGCTTACTGCGTCTCTCCTTTGACAGCACACAATGTGCACATATGTAAAGGCCCACTCCCGAGACCCACAGCCTAGGTTCCCAGGTCAACCCTGAACTTCAGTGGGCTCCAGGATGTGTGGTGGAGGACAATAAACACATAAGTCCCCAAGTACCATCCGGGATGCCAAAACCTGCCACAGTCATCCAGCTCCTGTCTGTCTGGCTGCTATATTTTACCATTGTTCCCGACTCAGAAGGATGTATGTGTTGTATCAGACGCACTTAGTATGCTCTAACCCAGAGGGCTAAATGACATTGACTCTGAGTACAGGTAGTCCCCGAGTTACAAACATTCTACTTATGTACAACTCATACTTACGAATGGAGGCAGCGTGACATACCTTACAACTGATTCTACTCCACACTGGTCCTGGAAACTGCTAGGCGACCATCTTGCTGCTCCCCACATGCTGCCACCTACTGTCCGGTGAACCTGTCCGCAATCCCACATCACTGCATGGCCAGAAGCAGCCGGAACTCGTGTAACTGGTGAGATACGCTTTATTATAACAATCCTGATTACGTCTGTTCTCCCTCGGGCTGGAAGAACTTGTGCATTGTAGGCACTGTGTGTGTCCATTACTCCGTGCCCGCTACTATTGGGAGTATGCCATAGTTACCACCTGTAACTTACTGTACTGTATATAGTTGGTTAATAAAACATTTTATGTACTTTATGTTTGCTTGTTCCTGAATGTAAAAACACTCACACTTGGGATGCCGGCACCGGGAAGCGAGGACAGCCAGTAAGGACTGCTCTGGTGAGGACATTGCTGGATCGAGGGACAGATGAGTGGCTGTTTTTTACAGTTTTTTTAGTTTGACTGGAGCTCCGCCTTAAGCTTTGACATTAAAACCTGGAAGCTGATTGGTTTTCTATGCCGAGCTGCACCAGATCTCACACTCTCCAGTTTTAGTAAATCACCCCCAATGTTCACTTTGAGAGGATTTTTTACTTAGCTTAGTGAGTGAGGTGACGTTATACTAACTTCCATCATTCAGGTATTTATAAATGTTACATCTCACACCAATGGCTTGCAATTTCTCTGGGACTCCAAAAGATGTGGTCCAAATTTCCATGCAATGTACAATAGTGTATTGACTAATTCTGTGAACGTGGCAAAAGAAAAAAAGTGGTTTACTGGCACACAGTAAGGTAAAAATCAAAACCTATGATTAAAAAAATAGTAATAATAAAAAAATGGAGAGTTCCTTGTAAAAAAAAATCATTCTCCATTCTGGAGTGCACTTTCATTGCCTGTGACAAGAGAAATAGCTAAATTGATCCTGGAGATATACATCAGCCAATGGAAGAATTAATCCAGCAAACCAGCCAGCAACACACAGGAGACCAGGAGGAACCGAGCACCTTCAAAAAGCCCGGGCTCCAAATTATGAATCACAGGAAACATGGGGCAGCTAAATGGGAGGTGCCCCCCAACTGTCTGGACATACCATTTAGCTGCCCCATGTTCTTAATTACTCCATGCTCCATGTGCTGAGACATCTGGTTAGTGCAAACTATTCTCAGTTTTATCAACACAAGAGTCACAAACGTTTTCTATGGTTTCCCAACCCTGGATGCAGCAGCACAGAAGTCACTAGTTTAATATGTCTACATTTTATGTTTTATTTTTATCATGAATCTTATCTAATTTATATCTATTATATGCGATCAGGTTTTCTCTAACATATGGGATCTGGTTAATCTCCAATTTATGAGCGCTGCATATTTTCATGAAATAGTGCCCCATCATTTGTGTCAGTGGGAGGAATAGTGCCCCATCATTGGTATCAGTGGTAGGAATAGTGCCCCATCATTGGTGTCAGTGGGAGGAATAGTGCTCCATCATTGGTATCAGTGGGAGGAATAGTGCCCCATCATTGGTGTCAGTGGGAGGAATAGTGCCCCATCATTGGTGTCAGTGGGAGGAATAGTGCCCCATCATTGGGTGTCAGTGGGAGGAATAGTGCTCCATCATTGGTGTCAGTGGGAGGAATAGTGCCCCATCATTGGTGTCAGTGGGAGAATAGTGCCCCATCATTGGTGTCAGTGGGAGGAATAGTGCCCCATCATTGTGTCAGTGGGAGGAATAGTGCCTCATCATTGGTATCAGTGGGAGGAATAGTGCCCCATCATTGGTATCAGTGGGAGGTATAGTGCCCCATCATTGGTATCAGTGGGAGGAATAGTGCCCCATCATTGGTATCAGTGGAGGAATAGTGCCCCATCATTGGTGTCAGTGGGAGGAATAGTGCCCCATCATTGGTGTCAGTGGGAGGAATAGTGCCCTATCATTGGTATCATGGGAGGAATAGTGCCCCATCATTGGTGTCAGTGGGAGGAATAGTGCCCCATCATTAGTATCAGTGGGAGGAAGAGTGCCCCATCATTGGTGTCAGTGGGAGGAATATTGCCCCATCGTTGGTGTCAGTGGGGGGAAAAGTGCCCCATCGTTGGGTCAGTGGGAGGAATAGTGCCCCATCGTTGGTGTCAGTGGGGGGAAAAGTGCCCCATCATTGGTGTCAGTGGGAGGAAATAGTGCCCCATCACTGGTGTCAGTGAGAGTAATAGTGCCCACTCATTGGTGTCAGTGGGGGGTGGGGGGTGGAATAGTACGATGACGGTGGGTAGTGCCCCATCGTTGGTGTCAGTGGGGGGAGGAAATAGTTCACCATCATTGGTAGTGTCAGTGGGGGGAGGAATAGTGCCCGTAAATTGGTGTCAGTGGGGGAATAGTGCCCCATCATTGGTTGTCAGTGGGGGGAGGAATAGTGCCCCATCATTGGGTGTCAGTGGGTAGGAAATAGTGCCCCATCATTGGTGTCAGTGGGAGGAATAGTGGCCCCATCATTGTGTCAGTGGGAGGAATAGTTCCCCATCATTGGTGTCAGTGGGGAGGAATTGTTCCCCATCATTGGTGTCAGTGGTAGAGGAATAGTTCCCCATTCATTGGTGTCAGTGGGAGGAATAGTGTCCCATCATTGGTATCAGTGAAGGAATAGTGCCCCATCATTGGTGTCAGTGGGACGGAATAGTGCCCCATCATTGGTATCTCAGTGGAAGGAATAGTGCCCCATCATTGGTGTCCAGTGGGAGGAATAGTGTCCCATCATTGGTATCAGTGGGGAGGAATAGTGCCCCATCATTGGTGTCAGTGGGAGGAATAGTGCCCCATCCTTGGTATCAGTGGGAGGAATAGTGCCCCATCATTGGTGTCAGTGGGAGGAATAGTGCCCATCATTGGTATCAGTGGAAGGAATAGTGCCCCATCATTGGTATCAGTGGAAGGGAATAGTGCCCCATCATTGGTGTCAGTGGGCGGAATAGTGCCCCATCATTGGGTATCAGTGGAAGGAATAGTGCCCCCATCATTGGTGTCAGTGGGAGGAAATAGTGCCCCATCATTGGTGTCAGTGGGGGAGGAATAATGCCCCATTCATTGGTGTCAGTGGGAGGAATAGTGCCCCATCATTGGTATCAGTGGGAGGAATAGTGCCCCAATCATTGTTGTCAGTGGGAGGAATAGTGCCCCATCATTGGTGTCAGTGGGAGGAATAGTGTCCCATCATTGGTGTCAGTGGGAGGAATAGTGCCCCATCATTATTATCAGTGACACCAATGATGGGTGGCACTATTCCTCCCACTGACACCAATGATGGGGCACTATCCTCCCACTGGGACACCACTGACACTATACTTGCTGACCTCTGTTCCAGCATTTACCTGGTTGCAGCAGCACCATCTGCACGGCACACTTTACCGGCGGGCGGTCAGCTGTCCTCCTTCCTTCACTTCTGCCTCTCCCTCCCTTGATTTTCGTGGGGGCCCGCTCGACTCCCACGCCTCCTCACCGGTGATTGGTCACCTGTGTGCCTTTCTTGAGCTACAGTACTGGATGCCCAATCACCGGGTGAGGAGGCGGAAGAGTAAGCCGAGCGGCAGCGTGGACATCGAGTGAAGGAGCAGCCGGAGTGAAGGAGCTGCGCATACTGGGACTGGATCGTCGGGGACTGGGGGACCGGAGCCAGGTTAAGAAGACAGCAGCCCCCTGCCCGCCCCTGTACATTAGTGTCCCTCTGCCCGGCCGGACCGTATGAATGTGCTCAGCGGGTGCATGTGGCCCGCGGGCCGCAGTTTGAGGACCTCGTGCTTTATATTGTACGTTTTTTCACAAAAGGAAATAGCTGTAGGCAGCAGTTAGGATGAGAGGTCATTTAATGAACAGTTATTTATAATTACAGAGATTCTACAACCTTTCACATATCACAGGAAGTGGTTGGGCTCATGGCTGATGAAATGGTGAATCAACTAACAAGAGCAGACAGTAAGATATTGTGAGTAGCACCATAAAACCATGGCCGGGATCTAGGGGGGTGCTGGGGTGGGCGATACCCCCAGATATCAGTTGTGCCACCCAGGCAAGCTGTGGATGATGTCCATCAGATGAAGCTGTGTGCAGCGGTTGGCTGCATCTATCAAGTCCAGTGTCTGTGACAGAGAACTACCAGCACACTCCCCTCTCCTTCTCTGCCATAGGACGGAAGAGAGGAGAGATCAATGTCCACTTCCTCCACCTCCTCCACTCCTCTCCTTGTGGACTGCCCCGCCCCTCTCCTCATGGTTATGCCCACCTCTCTCCCTTTGAGTCCTGTACCCACCCCTGCCCTCTGTAACATAACCCGCCCCTCTCCTCATGGGATGCCCCGCCACACACTGCAAATCCTCACACCAGTGCTGTACTTTGAGCAGATGTGTCGGTGCGGGGGGATACTTGAAGCTCTATATAGCTGCCAACTACATGGTGGCTGCAAGACTGAAGGACCTGCCTGAGCCACCAGAACCAGCTTGGGGTGAAAAAGAGCTGAAGCACATGCTCCCTCCCTTCTCTACCACATCTTCTTCTCCCTCCCCCCTCCCTTCTATCTCCCATCTTTCTCCCTCCCCCTTCCTTCTCTTTCCCATCTTTCTCCTCCTCTGACTTCTGATGTCAAGCAAGGGGACCTATACCACTATCTGTATGTAAGGGGGCTCTCAGCAAGACTCTTGATGTAAGAAGGGGAGTATACCGAACTCTGCATGTAAGGGGACATCTGCAAGACTTGATGTAAGAAGGGGGCTTTCCGAATTGGGTGTAAGGGGGCACTCTGCCAGGGCTTGGTGTAAGAAGGGAAAATATACGATTTTGATCTAAGGGAACACTCTCAA
>CATNWA010004931.1:0-14248 GCA_951230385.1 Staurois parvus
TGGTGATCCGGTGTCCAGCCGATGTGCCTCTGCCAGGAGTCCAGCTCGATGTGCCTCTGCTCGATGTGCCTCTGCCCGGAGTCCAGCCCGATGTGCCTCTGCCCGGAGTCCAGCCGATGTGCCTCTGCCAGGAGTCCAGCCCGATGTGCCTCTGCCCGGAGTCCAGCCCGATGTGCCTCTGCCCGGAGTCCTGCCCGGTGTGCCCGCTGCCCGGAGTCCTGCCCGATGTGCCAGTCTTTGATATCCCGCCAGTTACCCAGACCCGGGCGGTGGAACATTTTGCCCAGCTAGGACTGTTTGGAGCGTCCTGAGGCAGCTTCTTGAGGGGGGGGGGGGTACTGTCAGGAATGGACTGGCCAGTAATGGTGGGGACTCACCTGCCCCTTGTGGGCTGCAGTACCAGGGCTGGCCAGCGGGTGCTCCCAGCAATCAGAGACTCAACCCTGCAGCCAGCCAAACACCTGAAAATGCTTATGCAGGTGTATTTAAGTGATGGCCAGACCTGCAGTCTTTGCCTTGGTGTGTGTGTTTTTCCTGGGCCCTGTATCTTGTTCCTGCATTCCTGTGCCTGTTCCTGTCTCTGTCTGATTCGTTGCTGACCCTGCCTGATTCCGGACCTCTGCTGACTTCTCCTGTTTCATCCCTGGCTTGTGACCCCCTGACCATTCTCTGCCTGACCCCCTGTACCTACCTGCACCGATTGTTATTGACCCGGCCTGCCTGACGACGCTTTGCATTGTATGCACTGTCATCTGTGGGTGGTTTGGTTCGTTTGCACTGTGTTATGTTTTAGTATTGCACTGCGTTTATGTTTGTATTGTTAGTCTTAATAAATTATATTGTTTATAACTTATCTGAAGCCTGCGTTTCCCTGCGTCAGTCACATACCTCTGGTCACACCCCGGAGCCCTGACAGTGAGTGATTTGCGGTACGTCCTAAATGGAAGTGAATGGTGGAGCAAGAATTGTGCAGGGGAGAGGTCTAGGAAGTACGTAGTTACTTGCGTGATTATGGGTTGGATTTTCCCCCAGAAATGCTGCAGCAATGTGCAGTCCCACCAGATATTCAAGAGTGTACCCGTCACCTGGTGACATCTCCAACACGAATCTGAGATGTTAGGGTGAAATTTGTGAAGCAGGGATGGAACTCTGTACCATCTAGAGTATAGTTTAAAATAGTTTTTCTTGTGTGGAGACACATATGGACCCTTTGTGTATATGGTTGTAAATGTGATCCCAGTCTTCTGGTGATAGTTGGAGTTGTAAGTCAGAGCTCCAGGCCTTGCAAGCTTTCCTAGATGGAAGGTCAGTGGTGTTTTCGAGGCATGTGTAGAACTTAGATATAACATGTCTCTGGGGAGAGTCTGTTGAGCAAAGTTTTTCAAATGGGATGAGTGGTCTAGTATAATTGTTTAGGTGTGAGGAGCTATGTAATAAAGTGGTGGAGCTGTCTGTACATCCACGGCGTCAGGGTTAGGGATGGCCATTTGTTCAAAAGGTGGTCTCTGAGTAATGCAGGCCATAGACAGGGAGTAAAGCGGCCTGATTTTTCTTTTTAAAAAAAACGAAAAATCGGTCGTTCAAGCGGCCGACGTTACCAGCAATGGTAAAAAAAATTGGCCGATTTTTCATCCCATCTACAGCCGGCAAAAAGTGTCCCTGCAGGGAGCTCCGCTATTTCTTTGACAGTTCTTTGACATTTACAGCGGTTGCAACAATGTATCCATTTAGGATACAGATGTTTTTATTCGGAAACAAATAGATACAATGTTGCAACCGCTGTAAATGTCAAGGAACTGTCAAAGAAATAGCGGAGCTCTCTGCAGGGACACCTTTTTTGCCGGACTGGAATTCCTCTTATTTTTCTTCTTCTTCTTCTTTCTTCTCTTCTTTGCTCCTCCTTCCTCCTCCTTCTTCTCCTCCTCCCTCCTCCTTCCTCCTCCTCCCTCTTCTTCATCTTTTTCATCATCATCATCATCCTTCTTCTTCTTCATCCTCCTCCTCTTCTTCTTCATCTTCATCATTCATCTCTTCTTCATCATCATCATCCTCTTCTTCTTCATCATCTGATAACACGATAGAGTAGCGCCTATAAGAAGGTGTTCCCTGAACTCAGACGGGATGTGGGAATTTTTCAGCCAAGGGGAAGTGGCGAGCTGGGTCCCCGAAAATGCAGGTTCCAAATTAACCCAAGCCTTACGGTTGCAGTTTGTAGACCAATCTACTATTCTTGCCATGTGACAGGCTCTATAGTAGGGGTGATATCAGGTAGTCGGTAATTGGATTCCTAAGTAAGTGATGGCCTCGGGGACTGCCATTCGAAAGGAAAGTTCATTTTTGCCTGTCTGACCGTATCTTGGGTTAGGGAAACATTGACGGCCTGGGATTTATTGAAGTTAATTTTAAAATTGGCCAAATACTGGAACAATTTGAAATCGTGTAGTAAGTTAGGTAGAGTAATATGTGGGTCTGTCAGGAAAAGTAAGATGTCGTCAGCAAAGGCAGCTATTTTGTGAATTTTGCCATTGATTAAAATTCCTTTGATGTTGTCATTCTGTTTAATGCAGTTCAAAAAGGTTTCCAAAGTAAGAATGAATAGGAAGGGGGTATAATGGACACCCCTGTCTGGTCCCATTGCTTATCGAGAAGGCATCTGAAAGGAGGCCATTGGACTCTAACTTTGGTGTTGTATATAAAGATATGATAAAGTTCAAGAGACGTGGAGGAAGCCCCAAGGCCAGTCAGAACGGCCTCCATGTAGTCCCACGCCAACCTGTGGAAGGCCTTCTCAGTGTCTAGAGATAGGAAGAAGCCAGATTGTTTCTTCTGTGTCAAGCAATGATGTACATTTATCGCCCTGATCGTATTCTCTCTTGCCTCTCTACTGCGTACAAACCCTACCTGGTCCGTGGAAATAATGGTGTCTATGATGTGTAGTAAACAGTTGGCTAGTGTTTTGGTGGAAAATCTTTAGTAATCAACGTTCAGGAGGGAGATTGGACGATGGTTAGCTGGCAATGTCTGGTCCTTGTTTTCTTTCGGTATAAGCATGATGTGGGCTTCAGAAAGATGGCGCATGGACTGTCCTGGGGTATCTAGTGAATTGAATCATCAATACAAGTTAACAAAATATTGAGACAATCTGGTATTTTACAGTGGCGAGTCAAGCCAGTTTGATTTTTTCCGAATATCGATCATTTTTGACTTTTTTCTCCTTCACCTTGATGAGAGAGAAGATTGTTGCAAGGTCAGCAAAATATGAAGTCGAGCTTTCAGGAGAAATAAAAGCCTTCAGCAGATGACCCTTCGGCATAATTGAAAACCGCCTAGAATAGGAAATTGGTGAGAATTTCATGCAAATGCTCTAGAAAACGCTGTTCCTTGGTGATGTAATTTCCCACCAAGAGAGAGAAAGGCGCGTTACATGAAGAAAGACCTTCTTAACTGGTAAGTAATGGATTTTATCGATGAATTATCTAGAGAGAGTAAATTAGAATTCAAAAATCTGTCTAAAATTTGTTAAAGATGACAAACTTTGTCGGTACATGTATAGAATGTGTGCTTACAGGCTAATATTAAGATAGAAAAATCGTAAGTTTTCCTTTAAGAAACTGAGCATAACACAAGTTAGCAAATGTAATGAAGTATTAGTTAATGTTTTTAACGCCCATGATGTTTGAGGTTCCTAGGAATTGCTGCTTGTGTAATGAAGGGAGTCAGAGCAAGATCAGTGTATGTGCTAATTGCCAGACTTTCACTGAGCAAATCTTTAATAGCAGACATCCAGTTTATAGAAGATGATCTGCAGGATCATGAAGCAATGCTTAAGAGAAAATTAATGGATAAATCTGCAGAACTTAATCTTAAGATCCTTGATCGCTCATGAAGATTTTAAAGGATATGCCAGCCTATGACATGAAAAGCGGATGCTTTTTCATATTACAGAGGTTTTTAAAATTTTGTGCAATAACTTTTGCCTGAATGAGGAGCAAATACATTTTCAGATTATGACCCCCCAGCTTTATGGCACATCGATTAACCCAAGACCCCATATATTACCGAGGATGATGTGGAAATTCATAGCAATGCATCAGACCGATTGCGTCAGTTATTGCTATGTACAACTGGAGAGGAAACTCCTTCCCTGGAAATCTTAGACTCCTTAAGAGCTACAATCAATGATGATTCTTTTGCTTTTTAACCTCCCGAGCGGTCTGATTATGTCAGTATTTCTGTGCTTTAAAGTGGTACATTTTTTTGTATGGAAATATGTAGTTTTTTTATTGTAGGCCTGTCATTTTTAGGAATAACTCACTGAAATCTGTCCGAACAAGAGTCTATTAAACATCCCGGGGATGATAAAACTTGAAACACGAAATCATAAATTATAATTTAATAAATAATCATAAAAATATATAATATAATAAAAATTCAATTCAATAATATAATCAAACCAAAAACACTGAAATGTGAAATATAGCACCAAGTATTCGCACTTCGCTGAGTTCAGTCGCAGAATCGTTTTTCAGTGTCTGATGATGAATTTCCCCCACGAATCATTATCACTCAATTCTGCCAAGTGGTTCTAATTTACTATCGCTGTTCTCTAGCCGGGTTCTAAAACCGCGTCCTGACCTAAAGGGACGCTTTTGGACGCCATGGATGGTTCTCAGTTTCCAGGCAGAAAGAACTAGTAAAAATGCAGGCAGGGCGCCGGACAAAGCACTCGGGACAAAATGTATGTGAAAATGGTTTTGGAACAGGTAAATGTCACTTTTTTTGTCATTTTCAAATTTCCTGCCGTTCCATCCCCCGTACGTCCCGATGCTCGCAGGGGACGGAACCCGGAAGACACGGATGCCGGCATCGGTCGGGAGGACATTGCCGGGGACGCTGCAGGAGGGACATGGCGGAGCGCAGGACAAGGTAAGTGATCGAGGGATCGCGGAGCAGCGCCACATGGTAAGCCCGAGTTTTAGCTCAGGGGGGTTACCGTTTGTGGTACTGAAGCCTTACCCCGAGCTACACTCGGGGGAATACTGCCAAGGAGGTTAAAAAATAGATTTTCCAAAGTATACAAAATGATATTTAATTTGGACAATAAGACTTTCTGCTGTGATAAAAGCTTTTGTTAGAAAAATGTAGGTATCTATTATCCAGCATCTCTTATTATTGCTGCCGGAAAAAATTATTTAGCTCAAGCATCCAGTTATAGATACAGTTAGCAGACAAAAATTAAACTAAACAATCAGAAGATGGAAAGTGTAGTGTAACAAGCGAAGCCCGGAGTACCCTCTGGCACCCAGCGAACATCAGGCAGGAGTACCCTCTGGTACACAGTGAACACGCAGGCAGAGTTACCCTCTGGCACCCAGCGAACAGCAGGCAGGAGTACCCTTCTGGCACCCAGCATACAGCAGGCAGGAGTACCCTCTGGCACCCAGCGAACAGCAGCAGAGTACCCTCTGGCACCCAGCGAACACAGGCAGGAGTACTCTCCTGGCACCCAGCAGAATAGCAGGCAGGAGTACCCTCTGCACCCAGTGAACAGCAGGCAGAGTACCCTCTGGCACCCAGTGAAAGCAGGCAGATACCCTCTGGCACACAGCAGATAGCAGCAGGAGTACCCTCTGGCACCCATAAACAGCAGCAGGAGTACCCTCTGGCACACAGCAGATAGCAGGCAGGATTACCCTCTGGCACCCAGTGAACAGCAGGCAGGAGTACCCTCTGGCACACAGCAGATAGCAGGCAGAGTACCCTCTGGCACCCGATAGCAGCAGGAGTAACCCTCTGGCACACAGCAGATAGCAGGCAGGAGTACCCTCTGGCACCCAGTGAACAGCAGGCAGGAGTATCCTCTGGCACCCAGTGAACAGCAGGCAGGAGTACCCTCTGGCACACAGCAGATAGCATCAGCATGAGTACCCTCATGGCACCCAGTGAACAGCAGGCAGGAGTATCCTCTGGCACCCAGTGAACAGCAGGCAGGAGTACCCATCTGGCACACAGCAGAAGCAGCAGAGAGTACCCCGCTGGCACACAGCAATACAGCAGGCAGGAGTACCCTCTGGCACAACAGCTAGCAATAGCAGGCAGGAGTACCCTCTGGCACCCAGTGAACAGCAGGCAGGAGTACCCTCTGGCACACAGCAGATAGCAGGCAGGAGTACCCTCTGGCACACAGCGGATAGCAGGCAGAGTAACCCTCTGGCACACACAGCGGATAGCAGGCAGGAGTACCCTCTGGCACACAGCAGATAGCAGGCAGGAGTACCCTCTGCACACAGCAGATAGCAGGCAGGAGTACCCTCTGGCACCCAGTGAACAGCAGGCAGAGTATCCTCTGGCAACCCAGTGAACAGCAGGCAGAGTATCCCTCTGGCACACAGCAGATAGCAGGCAGGAGTACCCTCTGGCACCCAGCGGACAGCAGGCAGGAGTACCCTCTGGCACACAGCAGATAGTAGGCAGGAGTATCCTCTAGCACCCAGGGATCAGCAGAGCACTCAGCGGGGACTGGGCTGTGGGTCTGCCCTCAGCTCAACTTCCCAACAGCTATTCTGGGTGATGGCAGGGGACCAACAGTTCTTCGAGTGGCTCTGTGTCTTGGCTGGAGCTTCTCAAAACCGCACAGGCATTTATAGGACTACAGGTCCCAGCCATGCACAAAACAGACCACAGTTCCTTGCATCTCATAGCTAGGCTCAGCTAGGAGTGATTGACTTCCTCTCTCAAGCTCTCCATTCATCCAGAGACCCGCATGGCCCTTTCAAATTTTCCTAACCCCCCAACTTCCTGCTAAGAACTGTCTGGACTGGTCTTCACAGCCACACAGACCATGTTTTTTGTCTTTGTTCCCCTGCTGAGATCCATCCCTCCCCCCCCCCATGGGGGCAGCAGGAACTCCAGACAACTCAAGAATAAAAGAATATTTCTGCTGTCCCGTCACATGTAGCTATTCAAAATGGAGACCAGAGAGAGACCACGTGCTTGGCCACACCCAATGGAGGAACACGTCACAGAAGCAGAATGAGAGTTTCAGAGCCAACTGGAAATATCCATTTGTTTCTATTGTAAACGATTTGGTCATTTGAAGAGATTGTGTTCAATATAAATTAGATTTACAAAGAAAACACTTTGGAATTAGAAAATGAAAATACAATTTCTGAACAATCTGCTCCTCCATGTTCCAACAATAGTCTGTCTGAGTTGCCTTATGCCTCCGAAGTCAAAGAGATCCGTTCACTGAAGTCAACAGCTTCACTGGTTGCCGTCCAGCCACTGTAAAAAAAACATCCACAAGGTGGGCACTGCTGGGAAAAATCACGCATTAAAATGTGATATTGCAAAACAGGTAAGGGGCGCGCCTGATGCACAGTGACCGCCCCTACCCGTGTCGCTGATCGTGGCTGCGGGAGTCAATCCACCGAACCCCCGGCTCTGGTCATTACCTGCCAGGTGCTGGCGATTGCCAGCAAACAGTAACACGGAGCACCCAGCTGCATTGTTTACAATGCAGCTCTGCTCCCTGTCAGTTCCCAGCACGCTGATCCTGAGAGAGGAGTTTTATCTCTCGGATCAGTGTGTTCCTGTGAAGTACACAACCCCCCTAGTAAAACACACTCCCCTCACACAGTTAACCCTTTCATTGCCTAAAAAAGTTAACCCCTTCCTCTCCAGTGCCATTAAGTACAGTTTCAGTTTTTTTTTTGCACTGATCACTGTATTGGTGTCACTGGGGATGTCAGTGACCCCAAGTCAGTCTCCCCCCCCCTGTCAAAATAAAAATGTCAGCCGCAGTCCCCATACATAAGTTGCTGATCACTGTCATAAATCACTGATCACCGCCATAAGTTGCTGATCACCACCATTATTAGTATAAAAAAAATCCCATTATCTTTCCAGCCATTTTGTAAACCGCTATAACTTTCACGTAAACCAATTAATTTACGCGTATTGGGATTTTTTTTAGCAAAGACATGTTTGCAGAATACATTTTGGCCAAAATTTATGACGAAATTTGATTTTACATTTTTTTACTGGACATGTTTTAGAGCAAAAAGGTCCAAAATATTATTTTTTTCTCAAAATTGTCAGTTTTTTTTATAGCCGTGAAAAAATAAAAACCGCACAGGCGATCAAATACCACCGATAGAAAGCTCAATTTATGGGAAAAAAAGACGTAAATTTAATTTGGGTGCAGTGTTTCACGCATTTGTCAGTTAAAGTAACGCATGTGACGTAACACAAACCGCTTCTGTAACTGCTTCTTCCTGACCGCCCTATAGCAGAAATACTGCTACAGGCGGCATGGGTGTGCAAAATCACGTGTGTATGTATGTGTGTGTGTGTGTGTACTTTTTTATATATATATATATATATATATATATATATGTGATTCACGCTCCCGTAAAAAGGTTTTCACGCCCCTCCCCAGATAGCGTCAGATTGCCCGTCAGTACAACCAGTCCACACATTTAACCCCCTGATTGCCAGGAGCACGCTCATGCACAATAAACCTCCATTGCTAGTATAGTGTCTGAACGGGTCAATATCTCTTTGATCAGGTCAGCACTATACCAGCGTTCACAGTAGTATAGTGTCCCCAAAAATGCAACATTGTGGGATCAGCCCCGGGCACCTGTCAGCACCTGTGTTTAGCCCCCCGCGCTTACCCCCCTTCTCCCCCAGCAAGTGCAGTGTCAGTTCAGTAGGTAACTGTCACTTGATACATTGCACACCAAACCGCAGTCTTTTACAGAATCAGGCCTGATCTCTGTTAGCACTTTTTGCCGGTAAATTTTGATGACTCTCATATGCAGCAGAGTGCCAGTACTAGTTCCACGCTAACCTTTTGGTGAACTGGCAGGTACCAGCGGTCTAGTACATCCTGGTCTTTCACATACCTCCTTGATTTTTGAGCTGTTATTCATGGAATATCTGTATGCGTTGATTGTGCATCAAAGCAATTTATATGCACACAACAATTTATCGCCGCCAACCCAAATTCAAACCTTGCCAGACCATTCGCATGGAAACTCATTATGGTTTCCGAATTTACATTTTTTTTGGGCCTAACCCCTAACATGGGCATTACTAAAAGAAATGAATTGCGGTTGTATTGGTCCGCAGACCCGATTCATCATATGCCCGTGTTCTCTGCTGCCATGGCCAGGCATAGATATGAGAGTATAATGTTGTTTTATGCATTTCAATGACAATACACTCTGTCCATCCTCGGGTGACCCTGAATTTGACCGGCTCCACAAGATTCAGCCCCTCACAAAATCACCTTAACCAAAAATTTGCAGATGTCTATACTCCCCAGCAAAACATCTGCGTTGATGGAGATCCCTGATTAATTTTTCTGGCTGCCTTGCATTCAAACAATTTCTCCCCAGCAAGTGTGCCAGATATGGGGTCACGATGTAGAAGACCTGTGAGAGGACAACAGGCTATACTTATAAGTTTTCGGATTTACGAGGAAAAGATAGTCACATGGAGCCCCCTGGATGCCCAGACTACATGGGGAGCAGTGGCAAGATAGTTTGGGACTTGGTGTCATCATTTCTCCATATGGGTACCAACTTATACGTGGACAATTTATATTCAAAGCGTGCCACTATTTTAGACATTTGTACAATCTTTGGAACTGGCACTTGTGGCACCGTCGCGACCTAATATGTACCCACCATAGAAGTGGGTGGATGCAGGGCGGTAATATTCTAATGGTGGGCATACCACACACTTTTTCTGGCAGAGATTTCTTCTCTTTTTTTCATTCATTCCACAGGCTGCATACAAACAAAAGAACAATAGTATATAACACCCAATAGAGATGAGCGAATCGAAGTATCCGAAGTGGAATTCGAGTCGAATATCGGAAAAATTTCGATTCGTGCCGAATCCGAAAAACAGCCTAATTTCGCCGGACGCGCGAATCGAAATTTTTTCCGAAAATGGCGGCTGACATGTGCGGCGACGGAGCGGGGATGGTCGGGAAGGCGCGCAGATAACAAGCGCGCCTGCCCCATAAATGCATTCCTCAACGACATGTGATCGCATCAGCCAATCAGCAGCCAGCCAGCCCAGCACTGTGTAATGGTCGAGGTATATATAGCGGCCATTTTGGAAATCTTCATTTGCCTGCAGTCATTGAACAGAGGCAGACCGCTCTGTACTAGGGACAAAAGGGACAGAGTTAGGCCACAGAAACAGAATTGGGGACAGAGAGAAGTTACTTAGGGACAGAGAACCATTACTCAGGACACAGACTTGTTAAGGAGGGCCACAGAATCGTTATTTAGGGACAAAGAAACGCTAGTTAGGGCCACAGAATTCATACTCAGGGACAGACAGAATTTTCACTCAGTGCCAGAGAATTTTACTTAGGGCCACAGAAACGTTATTAGGGCCACAGAATTTTTAACTCAGGGACAGACAGAATTGTTTACTGAGTGCCAGAGAATTGTTACTCAGCAGGACAGACAGAATTGTTACTGAGTGCCAAGAATTCTTACTCAGAGGCCACAGAATTCATTCTCAGGGACAGACAGAATTTGTTACTCAGGACAGACAGAATTTGGTTACTGAGTGCCAGAGAATTCTTACTCAGGGACAGACAGAATGTTACTGATGCCAGAGAATTGTTACTCAGGACAGACAGAATTGTTTACTGTAGTGCCAGAGAATTGTTACTCAGGGACAGACAGAATTGTAACTGAGATGCCAGAGAATTGTTACTCAGGGACAGACAGAATTGTTACTGAGTGCCAGAGAATTGTTACTCGCACAGACACAACAAAATTGTTACTTGCACAGACACAGAATGTGTTACTCCGCACAGTACACAGAATTGTTACTCAGGGCCACAGAATCATACTCAGGGACAGACAGAATTGTTACTGAGTGCCAAGAATTGTTACTCAGGGACAGACAGAATTGTTACTGAGAGTCCAGAGAAGTGTTACGCAGTGACAGACCAGAATTGTTACTGAGTCGCCAGAGAATTGTTACTCGCATCAGACAACAAAAATTGTTACTATGCACAGACACAGAATTGGTACTCCGCACCAGACACAGAATTGTTACATACAGGGCCACAGAATTCATACTCAGGGGACAGACAAGAATTGTTACTGAGTGCCAGAGAATAGGTTACTCAGGACAGACAGAATTGATACTGAGTGCCAGAGAATTGTTACTCAGGGACAGACAGAAAATTGTTACTGAGATCCAGAGAATTGTTTACTCGCAAGCACACCCCCACAAAATTGGTACTATGCAACAGACACAGAATTGTTAACTTCGCACAGACACAGAATTGTTTACTGGAGTGCCAGAGAATTGTTACTCAGGGACAGAACAGAATTGTTTACTGAGTGCCAGAGAAATTACTTACTCCAGAGGACAGACAGAATTGTTACTGAGTGCCAGAGAAATTGTTACTCAGGGACAGCACAGAAATGATTACTGAGTGCCAGAAGAATTGGTTACATCGCAACAGACACAAAATTTGTTACTTGGCACAGAACACAGAATTGTTTAATCGCACAGACACAGAATTTGTTACTCAGGGCCACAGAATTCATACTCAGGGACAGTCAGAATTGTTACTGAGTGCCAGAGAATTGTTTACTTAGGGGACAGAAACAGAATTGTTACTGAGTGCCAGAGAATTGGGTTACTCAGAGGACAGACAGAATTGGTTAACTGAGTTGCCAGAGAACTTGTTTACTGCGCACAAGACACAAAAATTGTTACTATGCACAGAACACAGAATTGTTACTCCGCACAGACACAGAATTGTTACTCAGGGCCACAGAATTCATACTCGGGACAGACAGAATTGTTTACTATGAGTGACAGAGAATTAGTTACTTCAAGGACAGACAGAATTGTTACTGAGTGCCAGAGAATTGTTTACTCCAGGGACAGACCAGAATTGTTACTGAGTCCAGAGAATTGTTACTCTCGCACAGACCACGAAATTGTTACTCCATGCAAACAGCAACACAGAAATTGGTTTACTCGCACAGACACAAGAAGTTGTTACTCAGAGGCCACCAGGAATTCATATCAGGGACAGACAGAATTTGTTACTGGAGTGCCAGAGAATTGTACTCAGAGGGACATACAGAATTGTTTACTGAGTGCCCAGAGAATTTGTTACTCTAGGGACAAGACAGAATTGTTTACTGAGAGCCAGAGAAAGTTGGTTACTCAGGGACAGACAGAATTAAAGTTACTAGAGTGCCAGCAGAATTGTTACACAGGTACAGACAGAAATTGTTACTGAGTGCCAGAAGAATTGTTAAACTCCCGCACAGTACACAAAATTGTTACATGCACCAGCACACAGAAATTGTTACTCGCACAGACACAGAATTGTTACTCAGGGCCACAGAATTTCATACTCAGGGACAGACAGGAATTGTTACTGAGTGCCAGAGAAATTGTTACTCAGGGAACAAGGACAGAATTGTCACTGAGTGCCAGAGAATTGTTACTCAGAGGACAGACAGAATGTTACTGAGTGCCAGAGAATTGTTACTCGCACAGACACAAAATAGTTACTTCTTGCACAGACACAGAATTGTTACTCGCATACAGACACAGAATTGTTACTACGCAGAAAACAGACACAGAAATTGTTACTACAGGGCCACAGAACTTCATACTAAGGGACGACAGAATTGTTTACTGAGATGCCAGAAGAATTGTTACTCAGGGACAACCTAATCGTTGAATTAAATAGGATGTAGACAACATGCAGAGAGGTGGCAGAGGAGGCAATGTTTTAAGGAGCGAGCACGACTGGCAGCAGAGGAAGGGGTCGAGGCAGCAGTATTCGCTAGCCAGAGGCCAGTCGCTCCCGGTGTACATCACGATCGGTTCGAAGTTCTCCCACCGACAACCCTGCCGTTCAGTGATTTGGTTGGCTACGGTCGTGCTTTCCTCTTACCCAGGTCACCTCTGACAACCTTACAGCCAACGGTCGGTGGGTACGTCCAGACACAACCGTTAGTTGGCATGGCCCGGAGCAAGCCACTGAAATCACGTGTCCTCTACCTGTCCCCTGTCCTTAATGCGTGTTCCCTCAACCCCAAGCGAAGTATCTCGCATGCTGTGGGCTCACCCCCACTGTACAGTGAGGAAGAGCTAAACAGAGGGCGGTCAGGAACGGGGGGAACAAAGTCGGCCCTTATCAGCAGGCCAAGCGAACAAGTACTGGCGAGGAGAGTGGCTCGGTAGCCGGTCTAGAGACAGGTGCAGTCTCCTGACCCATACGCATCCGATGGGGCTAGTAGTGAGGCGGAGACCCAACATGAATGATGAGGAGGTTGATCGCACTTGGCAGCCTCGTCGTCATCCAGGCAAATTTCTTCCGACAATCATCAGGAGAAAAAAGAAAGAGGGGTTTTGGCAGCTTGGCAGCGAGCAAAACAGTCGGGTGGGTTGCCCCAGGAGACAGCAGCAGGGTCGCATCAGTGTCAGTGGAGCCAAAACGTCACGGAGTAGAGCATCCAGCTCCACAGCAGCCTACCACCACGGCCCATAGTGGTGCCCGGAGCGCACAGGAGGAAGTAGCATCAGCCATTGGAGAGGAGCGGGGGCAAAAGTTTCCTACTAAACGGTGGTGTGGCAATTTTCCTCAAGCCAGCCCAGAAAGTAAAAGGAGCATCTGGTAGAGGAGGAGGAGAGATGAGACAAGACCCAGACGCACCGTGGCAGTATGCTGTGGAGAGGAGGCAGGGATCCCTCGCATTCCTTGGCAAACAAAAATTGGGCCCTAGCAGCTCGGTTTCTTGCGTAGCGACCCGCCGAATAAAACCCCTCAACAAGGGGTTTCTTTTTTGGGTGGCCACCTTGTTTGGGCCCCCCGCTTTCCGGGCCAAAATGGTGGCCTTTTTTTAAAAACCTGGGTGAAGGGAGGCCAAAATTTCGTACTATAAAAACCACCTATGTATCATTTTGGGCCCCTGCCTTTTTCCCCCAACGCCATCCCAGACACGTGGGCCCCTTTCCCCTTTGCGTTCCGCTGGCATGGCACAGGGGAGGGGTGGGGGGGGTAGGGGCATGGCAGTCCCCCAGCATTGGGTCCCCATTCCCGCATCGATTATGAGTACTTTCTTCACCAGCGCAGTGAGGAAACACTAAAACCCGCCGCAGACAGCAGCAGCATCAGGTGGACCTGGAGGGAGGAGCTCAAACAACAGGGTTGGGCCTACTTGGACAACACCCT
>CATNWA010004932.1:0-30143 GCA_951230385.1 Staurois parvus
TGGAGGGTGTGGCGGGGGTGGGATGGAGAGTTGGATGGGGGTGGGGGGGGGTTGGTGTGTGGAGGGGTTGTGAGGGGGGGGTTGGGAGTAGAGGGGGTGTGGTGGGGGGGTGATTGGGGTGGTGGGGGGGGTGGGAGGTGGGCGGGATGAGGGGAGGGTCGGGGTGGGGGGACGGTGATTGGTGTGTGGTGGGTGTGGTGTGGGGGGTGGGGTGGGGGGGGGATGGGGGGGAGGGGTGTTGGACGGTGGGGGGTGTGAGGGTTTTGGTTGAGGGGGGGACTTGGGGGGTGTGGGGTTGGAGGGGGGCGGTGGGGGGGGGGGGGGGGGGGGGGGGGGGGGGTGGGGTGGGGCGGTGGTTGGGGTGTGTGGATCAGTTTGGTGGAATGATGGTTACGGATTGTGCCCTGGTTGGTACATTGCTCGGTACAATTTCGGGGGAGACGAGGCTTTGCTTTCATACACAATGTACAGCCAAAGGTTGGAAGGTGAAGGGATTAGGAGGAAAGGGCGCACTGGTTAGGAGTCTTGCTCTCAGTCATTGCCAATGGTGGAGGATTTGGTCCTGTGATTCAGTTTTGCCTTTCTGAGTAACGAGTAAAAATACCACCCAGCTAACGGACATTTCCATCACTCCCCTCCTCCTCCCCCAACCTTGGGAAGTCTTTAAGGCTCCTTTTATCCATTGGAAAAGGCTCTTCCACCAGGACCTCCCTCTTTCCCCATCCACACCACACTTCCCTCTGAAGTCCTCCATGTGCACTAAACTCCAAGAATGTTATCATGGTGGAAAATAAACTGAACTTCTTCATAGATTCATTTCCCGAAGCCTCTGAAATCTGCTGGAGATGTGATGAGGCAGCTGTCACCTTCTCTTGGTCCTGGTCCAGATCCAGAAATCTGTGGTTAGAGATTAGAGCTATGTCTGGGAACGTCAGACTTCCACCTCCCTCACCACCCTTCTGTCTCTCTTACATCGATCTTCCATACCCATCAAAGCATTCCAGAAAGCCATCCTCCATGCCAACCATCAGAACTCCATTTTCACCCTTTATGCCCAGCACTCATCAGAAATCCATTGTCCATGCCCACCCACGTGTACCAAAAATGTATTCTGCATCCGCCATAACCATGGTTGTACTGGAATTCCATCCTCCTACCCACCAAAGTGCCCACCATCCTCCATACCACCAAGGTGTAAATCTATTCTAAATCTATCCTCCTGGGTAAATGCATCTCTCCTACCTCCACTCCTAATTCAAAATCACATTTTCACTCCGGTTATATTCAGTACAAATGGGTGTATTTATATCTGTGTGTGATGACCAGTCCTCACCTCCAGCTGCACCCGGTATATGACTGTAGCCTGTTCCCTGAGAACCATCCCCCACTATTCATGTGATCCTGATCAGCTTCTAATTGGGGTGGAGTTGAATGCTCATTTGAGCATCTCCCTATAAATTGAGATCAGCTCATGGGGGGGAGATCACTGATGGGGGGCAAGTCTCTGATGGGGGGAGATCACTGATGGGGGCACAGTCTCTGATGGGGGGAGATCACTGATGGGGGGCACAGTCTCTGATGGGGGGAGATCACTGATGGGGGGCACAGTCTCTGATGGGGGGAGATCACTGATGGGGGGCACAGTCTCTGATGGGGGGAGATCACTGATGGGGGGCACAGTCTCTGATGGGGGGAGATCACTGATGGGGGGCACAGTCTCTGATGGGGGGCGATCACTGATGGGGGGCACAGTCTCTGATGAGGGGAGATCACTGATGGGGGGCACAGTCTCTGATGGGGGGAGATCACTGATGCGGGGGGGGGGCACAGTCTCTGATGGGGGGCGATCACTGATGGGGGGCACAGTCTCTGATGGGGGGAGATCACTGATGGGAGGCACAGTCTCTGATGGGGGGAGAGACATCACTGAGGGGAGGCACAGTCTCTGATGGGAGATCACTGACGGGGGGCACAGTCTCTGATGGAAGATCACTGACGGGGGGCACAGTCTCTGATGGGGGGTGCTGCTTCTGATTGAGTGCGGCTTCGAAAGAGTGCGATGCAGTTAAACACAGCAGTTAAACTAAAGCAGGAGAACTCAAGCAGCAGGAAGACACAACAGCATAAACTCTCCTGCACGCTGACAGACTGCAATCAATCCCCCGGGAACATCTCTTACATACCTGAGTCCCACTCCGTGTACCTTTATATAATACTCCCCTCTTCTCCTCATCATATTACTATCCTCTGTTCCCAAATCTCACTTCTTTACCCCTCTGCTCCACCCCAAAAACTTGTACATCTCCCCCTCATTGCTATCATCTCCCTACTACTGCTCTCATCACCTCCCCAAAATGCCTCTTCCACTCCTCCTTCTCATTTACCTCTCCTCCGTTCCCAAAATCCATTCACTATATCCCTCTGCCCCTCCCAAACATTTGTATATTGTGTCCTCACTGCTTCCTTCGCCCCTCTATGGCACCCACCACCTCCTCCTATTACTCCTCTCCCACTGACCCCAACACCTCCACTAGTAGTTTCTCCTGCACATCCCGCTCCCATGCCACCTTTCTCACCCTTCTCCTCCTAGCCGTGGGGGACATCTCCCCGAATCCTGGCCCTCCACCACCTCCCTCACCCGCACAACACCTTCCCACCTCCACGTCCTGCCGCAACCCCCGCAACCTAGTATCTGTCCCCCTGCTCCCTAAAATCTCCCCCCCCCCCCCCCGTTTTCATGTGCACTCCTGAACGCCCGATCTGTGTGCAACAAGCTCACCGCCATCCACGACCTCTTTGTTTCCCGCTCCCTCAACCTCCTAGCGATCACAGAAACCTGGATCCAGCCCCACTGACTCCACCTCCCCTGCTGCACTCTCCTACGGAGGTCTCACCTGGACCCACTCACCCAGACCCAACGGTCGTAAAGGTGGTGGGGTTGGTCTGCTCCTGTCACCGCAGAGCACCTTCCGAGTCCTCCCAAACCCCCCCTCCCTATCCTCCTCCTTCGAGGCCCACTGAGTCCGACTATTCTCCCAACCCCCCTGAAGATTGCTGTGATATACCGGCCTCCTGGATCCATATCCCGCTTCCTGGATGACTCCTCCTCCTGGATCCATACCCCGCTTCCTGGATGACTCCTCCTCCTGGATCCATACCCCGCTTCCTGGATGACTCCTCCTCCTGGATCCATACCCCGCTTCCTGGATGACTCCTCCTCCTGGATCCATACCCCGCTTCCTGGATGACTTCTCCTCCTGGACCCCGTATCCCGCTTCCTGGATATGACTTCCCTCCTGGCTACCCTTCTTCCTCTCCTCTGAGCTACCCCACCATCATCCTTGGGGATTTCAACATCCCTGTCAACCTCGACAACCCGGACACATCCCATCTCCTCCACTTAACCTCCTCCTCCTTTGCACTTGCACAGTGCATACAATCCACCACCCACTCTAACGGTAATATCCTTGATCTTGTCTTCTCCAACCGCTGCGCTCCCCACAGCCTCACTAACACCCCCTTCCCTCTCTCTGACCACAACCTGATCACCTTCTCTATCTCCTCGTCCTCCAACACCTACCCCTCCAAATGTCACACTACTACCAGCCGTAACCTCCGCAACCTGAACCCTGCCCCCCTCCACTCTGCAGCTGATCAACTCCATGACCGCATCCTCCCCCTGTCCTGCCCCGACTTGGCTATGACCGCCTGCCTACAACAACGCGCTGTCAGCAGCCCTTGACTCACTAGCGCCTTTAACCACACGCAACATCAGACCCCGACGCTCAGCCCTGGCAGACTGATCACACCAAAACCCTCAAACGACACAGTCGTGCCCTGGAGCGCCTATGGCGCAAAACCAAATCCCAACAAGCCTTCACCCGCTACAAATCTGCCTTCCACACCTACACCTCCTCCCTCCATGCAGCCAAACAAGCCTACTTCCTGACCCTCATCAAGGCCCTCTCCTCCAATCCTCGCCGACTCTTCTCCACCTTCAACTCTCTACTCTCTACCACCCAGCACCTCACCACCCCCCACCCCCACCCAGCACCACCTCACTCACCGCTCTCCCCCCCCCCCCCCCCAATCATCCCCACCCAGCACCTCACTCACCGCCCTCGAGATTGCCAATCACTTCAAAAACAAGATTGACACAATTCACAAGGACTTCCGCCGCAACTCACACACCCTCTCAACCCGTCCCCTCTCACACAGCTACCCCCTCATCCCCCCTCCCCCTCGACATTACCCACAGGGACTTCGTCGCTGCTCAAACTCCCTCCAACCCCCTTCACCCTCACTCAGCTACTCCCTCATCACCCCTCTCCCACGGCCCCACCACTGCTCTGACCTCCTCTTCCACCCCACCCTACATTCCTCATACTGAAGCCCCCCCAACACTCCGCACCTTTGACCTTACTACCATCGAGGAAGTCTCCAAGATCCTCTCTGATGCCCGCCCTCACCACCTGCCCCCCCCCTCGACCCCATCCCCTCACAACTCCTACGACCTCCCTCCCCCCTCCATCCTACGCTCCCTCACCCACATCTTCAATCTCTCCCTCTCCTCCGGCACTTTCCCCTCCCCTCTGAAACACGCCCACATCACCCCCATACTTAAAAAGCCCTCCCTGGACCCTAATGACCCGAACAACCTCAGACCCATCTCCCTGCTCCCATTTACATCCCAAAACTCCTCGAGCGCCTCGTCTACACCCGCCTATGCTCTCACCTCAACGACAACAACCTCCTCGATCCCCTACAGTCCGGCTTCCGTCCCCTACACTCCACTGAAACCGCCCTACACTCCACTGAAACCACCGAAACCGCCCTACACTCCACCGAAACCTCCCTACACTCCACCGAAACCGCCTTACTCAAACTCTCCAACGACCTTCTAACCGCCAAAGCTAATGGCCGCTATTCAGTGCTCCTACTCCTTGACCTCTGTGCGGCCTTCGACACAGTTGACACACCCCCTCCTCCTCAAAATACTACACTCCCTCGGCCTCAGAGATTCTGCTCTCTCCTGGCTCTCATCCTACCTGTCACAACGCTCTTTCAGTGTTACCTATAATGCTACCACCTCCCCCTCACTCCCCCTCTCTGTTGGGGTCCCTCAAGGCTCTGTCCTTGGGCCCCTTCTCTTCTCCATCTACACCTCCTCCCTTGGCCAACTCATACACTCTCACGGCTTCAACTACCACCTCTATGCCGACGACACACAAATCTATCTCTCAACCCCCCACCTCACCCCCTCGGTCTCCCCCCCCACCTCACCCCCTCAGTCTCTGCCCGAATCACACACCTGCTGAGCGACATATCAGATTGGATATCGCTCCACTTCCTTAAACTGAATCTCTCCAAAACCGAGTTTCTTGTCTTCCCCCCAGCCTGGACACCACCCCCCCATTGACTTCTCCATCACATCCAACAACGCCACCATCAAACCCGCCCCGCAGGCCAGAGTACTGGGTGTCATTCTGGACTCCAACCTATCCTTCCAGCCCCAAGTCCAATCTTTTAACAAACTCGTGCAGACTCCACCTCCGCAACATGCAGACTCCGCCTCCGCAACATGCAGACTCCACCTCCGCAACATTGCCAAAATCCGCACGTTCCTAACCCCAGAAACCACTAAACAGCTCATCCACTCCCTCATCATATCACGACTCGACTACTGCAACTCCCTCCTCACTGGCCTACCTCGCCGCTGGCTATCCCCGCTTCAGTCCATCCTGAATACGGCAGCCAGCAACTCATTCACCTTTTACAACCACTCTGTTTACACCACCCCCTCTCTGCCAATCCCTCCACTGGCCTCCACTCAGTGTCCTCCACCCCCCTCTGCCAATCCCTCCACTGGCCTCCACTCAGTGTCCTCCACCCCTCTCTGCCAATCCCTCCACTGGCCTCCACTCAGTGTCCTCCACCCCCCTCTGCCAATCCCTCCACTGGCCTCCATTCAGTGTCCTCCACCCCCCTCTGCCAATCCCTCCACTGGCCTCCATTCAGTGTCCTCCACTCCCCTCTGCCAATCCCTCCACTGGCCTCCATTCAGTGTCCTCCACCCCTCTCTGCCAATCCCTCAACTGGCCTCCATTCAGTGTCCTCCACCCCCCTCTGCCAATCCCTCAACTGGCCTCCATTCAGTATCCTCCACCCCCCTCTGCCAATCCCTCCACTGGCTTCCGATTGCGCAACGGATCAAATTTAAAATCCTAACTCTGACGTACAAAGCCGTCCACCATACTGCCCCGAACTACATCACCGACCTAATATCCAAGTACCGCCCCAACACGCACACTCCGCTCCTCACAAGACCTCCTTCTCTCTAGTTCCCTGGTCTCCTCCTCCCACGCCCGCCTCCAGGACTTCTCCAGGGTGTCACCCATCCTCTGGAACTCCCTTCCCCAACCCATCAGACGATCACCTACTCTCCTCTCCTTTAGGCACACCCTGAAAACCCATCTCTTCAGGGAAGCCTATCCCCTGCTAACTTGACCGACCTCCTCCACTCTTCCTACCACTCCATCCCCCCACAGCTATCTCCTCCTGTACCACCATCCCCTCCCTCCTAGATTGTAAGCTCCAAGGATCAGGGCCCTCGATCCCCTCATGTTTTGCATTGTATTGGTATTGTTCTGTCACATGTTCTGTCCCCCTTTGTAATGTACAGCGCTGAGCCAACTATCGGCGCTTTATAAAATACTGTATAATAATAATAATATAATAATTCTCCATGCCCATCAAAGTGTAACAGAAATCCATTTTTCATCCTCCATGCCCACCACCCACCAGAAATCCATCCTCCATGCCCACCAAGGCGTATTGGAAAGCTATTCTCCATCCTCCATGCCCACCAAGGTGTACTGGAAATCCATCCTCCATGCCCACCGAGGCATACCAGAAATCCAGTCTCCATGCCCACCGAGGCATACCAGAAATCCAGTCTCCATGCCCCGCCTCATCTGCCAAGGTAAGGAAGTACAATGGATGGAAGACATCAGCTCTTCATCCCTAAACAAATACGAGGCCCACGAGCCAGCATGGATTTACTGGTTTGACTTCACATACAAATCCGAAGGACAGTCACTACGATTTGGAGACTCGGCCCCACTAACCTCCTCATACCCTGCCTGTGTGGTCCCCCCCTCACTCATCTCCTTGCCCCCCCGCCCCCTTCCACTGACTCCCGTGGATTATTACCTGCAGTCTTATGTACTATCTGAGGTCACCCCCCAAACAACAGATCAGATATTACCCCCGAATCTCCCCACCCCGACTCTCGGGGGCACTGCAGACTCTAGAACGTGGCACTACCGCGAGGTCGGAGGTCATGTATGGCAGTCCTTACAGTAGGATCTTCCTACACGGAGTTTCCTTTTATTTGGCCTCTTCACCTAGAACTCTACATGAAGGCTGTGCCATACGTGGCTAACGGGGACGTGGAGGGCAAAAATAAAACGTTTACAACAGAAAAAGTACAACCCAGAGACTTTATCTGCCATGTATGGGTAAGTCTGATGTACCGGCCGCGTGCTGCAGTGCTGTGACCCCTCCCCCCCCCCCCCACAACGTGTAGGACATCCCTGACCCAGAGGCCAGGACTGGGCAAGGAAGAGGCTCCTCTATAATCATTTATAGAGATTGTATACAAATCTTCGATGATTTCTTCAGACTCCTTTCTTCAGCAGCAGTTCTAAGAAGTGCCATGAGGGGGCGCCACATGCAATGAGAAACATTGTTCCCTCTGTATGCCAACAGCATGGAATAGGAGATTCTTCAGTTACAGGAATAGGCCACAAGGAGGCGCCAAAGGTCCAAAATATCCTTACTACTGTCAGACTTCACTGACCAATCGTAGCTGATCGACCAGTTGCAGCTGACCGACCAATCACAGACAACAGACCAATCGCAGACAACAGACCAATTGCAGCTGACCGACCAATCGCAGACAATTGACCAATTGCAGCTGACCGACCAATCGCAGACAATTGACCAATTGCAGCTGACCGACCAATCGCAGACAATTAACCAATCAACCAATCGCAGAAAACCAACCAATTGCAGCCGACCGACCAATCACAGACAATTGAACAATCAACCAATCGCAGCCGACCGACCAATCGCAGACAATTGACCAATTAACCAATCGCAGCCGACCGACCAATTGCAGACAATTGACCAATCAACCAATCGCAGCCGAACGACCAATCACAGACAATTGAACAATCAACCAATCGCAGACAATCAAACAATCGACCAATCGCAGACAAATTCTGTATCTGTTCGTAAACTGAGGTTCCTCTATAATCGCCTTCAGATTTCACTGAGGAACCCGTCTGTCCATAGAAGAGGAGAGGACGCAGATACTGCACACCCGACTCGCCCCAAATCCAGGGAGACACCAGACACCCCAAAATTCAAGGGGTGACCCTAAAATCCAGGGTGTCACTCTCAAGTATCGCCCTTGGTTTTGTTTCCTTCACCGAAAATCTGACCCAACTACCCTCCCCCAATATCTCCCAGATCACCCCACAAATATTTCCAGGAAAAGAGGATATTAGTTCCAGCTATCGGCCATCGAATTTCTACTTCATAATACACACTGGATGTAATTCTCCGCACCCCCCACACTCCTCTCCTGTACACGGTGCCCACCGTCGCACCCCCCACACTCCTCTCCTGTACACGGTGCCCACCGTCGCACCCCCCACACTCCTCTCCTGTACACGGTGCCCACCGTCGCACCCCCCACACTCCTCTCCTGTACACGGTGCCCACCGTCACACCCCCACACTCCTCTCCTGTACACGGTGCCCACCGTCGCACCCCCCACACTCCTCTCCTGTACACGGTGCCCACCGTCGCACCCCCCACACTCCTCTCCTGTACACGGTGCCCACCGTCGCACCCCCCACACTCCTCTCCTGTACACGGTGCCCACCGTCGCACCCCCCACACTCCTCTCCTGTACACGGTGCCCACCGTCGCACCCTCCACACTCCTCTCCTGTACACGCCGATCACTGTCACACCCTCCACACTCCTCTCCTGTACACGGTGCCCACCGTCGCACCCCCCACACTCCTCTCCTGTACACGGTGCCCACCGTCGCACCCTCCACACTCCTCTCCTGTACACGCCGATCACTGTCACACCCTCCACACTCCTCTCCTGTACACGGTGCCCACCGTCGCACCCCCCACACTCCTCTCCTGTCCACGGTGCCCACCGTTGCACCCCCCACACTCCTCTCCTGTCCACGGTGCCCACCGTCGCACCCCCCACACTCCTCTCCTGTACACGGTGCCCACCGTCGCACCCTCCACACTCCTCTCCTGTACACGGTGCCCACCGTCGCACCCTCCACACTCCTCTCCTGTCCACGGTGCCCACCGTTACCCTCCCCCCGTACTTCTCTCCTGTACACGGTGCCCACCGTCATACCCCCACACTCCTGTGCACGGTGCCCACCGTCACACCCCCCACACTCCTGTTCTGCACACGGTGCCCACCGTCGCACCCCCCGCACTCCTCTCCTGTACACGGTGCCCACCGTCATACCCCCACACTCCTGTCCACGGTGCCCACCGTCACACCCCCCGCACTCCTCTCCTGTACACGGTGCCCACCATCATACCCCCCACACTCCTCTCCTGTACACGGTGCCCACCGTCATACCCCCACACTCCTCTCCTGTATACGGTGCCCACCGTCACACCACCCCCCGCACTCCTCTCCTGTACGTACCGATCACCATCACAGCCCCCACACTCATCTCCTGTACGTACCTATCACTGTCATACCTCCACACTCCTCTCTTGTAGGCACCTATCACTGTCATACCTCCGTACTCCTCTCCTGTACATACTGATCACTGTCATACCTCCACACTCCTCTCCTGTACATACCGATCACTGTCATACCTCCACACTCCTCTCTTGTACGTACCTATCACTGTCATACCTCCGTACTCCTCTCCTGTACATACCGATCACTGTCATACCTCCGTACTCCTCTCCTGTACATACCGATCACTGTCATACCTCCACACTCCTCTCCTGTACATACCCATCACTGTCATACCTCCACACTCCTCTCCTGTACATACCGATCACTGTCATACCTCCACACTCCTCTCCTGTACATACCCATCACTGTCATACCTCCACACTCCTCTCCTGTACATACCGATCACTGTCATACCTCCACACTCCTCTCCTGTACATACCGATAACTGTCATACCTCCACACTCCTCTCCTGTACGTACCGATCACTGTCACACCCCCCACACTCCTCTCCTGTACATACCGATCACTGTCATACCTCCACACTCCTCTCCTGTACATACCGATCACTGTCATACCCCCCACACTCCTCTCCTGTACATACCGATCACTGTCATACCCCCCACACTCCTCTCCTGTACATACCGATCACTGTCACACCCCCCACACTCCTCTCCTGTACATACCGATCACTGTCATACCTCCGTACTCCTCTCCTGTACATACCGATCACTGTCATACCTCCGTACTCCTCTCCTGTACATACCGATCACTGTCATACCCCCCCACACTCCTCTCCTGTACATACCGATCATCGTCATACCCCCACACTCCTCTCCTGTACATACCGATCACTGTCATACCTCCACACACTCCTCTCCTGTACATACCGATCACTGTCACACACCCCCCCCACACTCCTCTCCTGTACATACCGATCACTGTCATACCTCCCACACTCCTCTCCTGTACATACCGACTGTCACTGTCACACCCCCCACACTCCTCTCCTGTACATACCGATCACTGTCATACCCCCACACTCCTCTCCTGTACATACCGATCACCGTCATACCTCCACACTCCTCTCCTTTACATACCGATCACCGTCATACCTCCACACTCCTCTCCTGTACATACCGATCACTGTCACACCTCCACACTCCTCTCCTGTACATACCGATCACTGTCACACCCCCCCACACTCCTCTCCTGTACGCACCGATCACTGTCACACACCCCCCACATTCCTCTCCAGTACGCACCGATCACTGTCACACCCACACTCCTCTCCCGTACGTACCGATCACTGTCACACCCCCCACACTCCTCTCCCGTACGTACCGATCACTGTCACACCTCCACACTCCTCTCCCAACGTACGACGTACCGATCACTGTCACCTCCACACTCCTCTCCCATACACACCGATCACTGTCACACCCCCCACACTCCTCTCCCGTACACACCGATCACTGTCACACCTCCACACTCCTCTCCCGTACACGCCGATCACTGTCATACCCTCCACACTCCTCTCCCGTATATGCCGATCACTGTCATACCCCCCCCACTCCTCTCCCGTACACGCCGATCACTGTCACCCCCCCCCACACTCCTCTCCCGTATGCGCCGATCACTGTCACACCCCCCACACTCCTCTCCCGTATATGCCGATCACTGTCACACCCCCCACACTCCTCTCCTGTATATGCCGATCACTGTCACACCTCCCACACTCCTCTCCTGTACATACCGATCACTGTCACACCTCCACACTCCTCTCCTGTACATACCGATCACTGTCATACCCCCCACACTCCTCTCCTGTACATACCGATCACTGTCATACCTCCACACTCCTCTCCTGTATATGCCGATCACTGTCACACCCCCCACACTCCTCTCCTGTACATGCCGATCACTTTCACACCTCCACACTCCTCTCCTGTACATACCGATCACTGTCACACCCCCCACACTCCTCTCCTGCACATACCGATCACTGTCACACCCCCCACACTCCTCTCCTGCACATAGCGATCACTGTCACACCCCCCACACTCCTCTCCCGTACATACCGATCACTTTCACACCTCCACACTCCTCTCCTGTACATACCGATCACTGTCACACCTCCACACTCCTCTCCCGTACATACCGATCACTGTCATACCCTCCACACTCCTCTCCTGTACATGCCGATCACTTTCACACCTCCACACTCCTCTCCCGTACATGCCGATCACTGTCACACCCCCCACACTCCTCTCCCGTACACGCCGATCACTTTCACACCCCCCACACTCCTCTCCCGTACATACCGATCACTGTCACACCCCCCACACTCCTCTCCTGTACACGCCGATCACTTTCACACCCCCACACTCCTCTCCTGTACACACCGATCACTTTCACACCTCCACACTCCTCTCCTGTACACGCCGATCACTTTCACACCTCCACACTCCTCTCCTGTACACGCCGATCACTTTCACACCTCCACACTCCTCTCCTGTACTGGGGTCCTTCTGGGTCTCGGGATCTGGGCGGAGGGATGACAGGTCAGGGGAAGGATTGCTCCTTTGTAAATAGTAATAGGAGGTCAGGGATATTGATGGTGACTCCGCCCCTTTCCCTTCCAGAATTCCACAAATGACACCAACCCTACGAGAACCTTTCATGTTTTATTCCTGTAGACGTGACACCGACACCGTTGCTGGAATCCATTATTGATCGGGCTCTAGGATCGGGTGTCACTATACATCACCTCCATACAATGAGGTGTCATCCATTCAGCCTGGCCTGGGGGACGGGAAGGATGCACACCACCTCTCTGGTCAGCCATTGGGTGAGTTCTCGATGAATTTTCTGCTTGTTGAATGGTTTCCCCGTCCTTCAGGTTCCTCAGAATGTGGACATTACTTTTTACATATAGCCGTGGCCAAACGTTTCTAGAATGACACAAATATTCATTTTCACAAAGTCTGCTGCCTCGGGTTCTATGATGGCAATTGGCATATATTCCGGAATGTTCTGAAGAGCGATCCGGTGAATTACAATGGGCTGCAAAGTCGCTCTTTGCCATGAAAATGAACTGAACCCCCAAAAACATTTCCACTGCATTTCAGCCACAAAAGGATCAGCTGACATCATGTCAAGGATTCTCTCGTTAACACGGGTGTCAGTGTGGGCGAGGACAAGGCTGGAGGTCGCTCTGTCATGCTGATTCAATTAGATTAAAGACTGGAAGCTTTATAAGGAGGGCGGTGCTTGAAATCATTGTTCTTCCTCTGTTAACCATGGTTACCAGCAAGGAAACATGCAGTCATCATTGCTTTACAATTCATGGGCAAGGATATTGCTGATACTAAGATTGCACCTGGATTTTCAAGGAGAGCAATTCAATGGTTGTGAAGAAGGCTTCAGGGCGCCCATGAATGTCCAGCAACCACCAGGACCGTCTCCTAAAGTGGATTGAGCTGTGGGATCGGCACCACCAGTGCAGACCTCGCTCAGAAATGGCAGCAGGCAGGTGTGATGTATCGGCACGCACAATGAGGAGACGTTCGGAGGATGGCCTGGTGTCAAGAAGGGCAGCAAAGAAGCCACTTCTCTCCAGGAAAACCATCGGGACAGACTGATATTCTGCAAAAGGTCCAGGGATTGGACTGCTGAGGACTGGGGTGGGGGGAGGAAGTCATTTTCTCTGATGAATTTCCTTTCCGATTGTTTGGGGCATCCAGGAAAAGGCTTGTCCAGAGAAGAAATGGTGAGCGACACCATCAGTCCTGTGTCATGCCAACAGTGCAGCATCCTGAGACCATTCATGTGTGGGGTCTCTTCTCAGACAAGGCCGTGGGCTCACTTACAATTCTGCCTGAGAACACCGCCGTGAATGAAGAAGGGTCCAAAAACCTCCTCCGAGAGCGACTTCTCCCAACCATCCAAGAACAGTTGGGTGAGGAACAATCTTCCAGCATGATGGAGCACCTTGCCAGAAGGCAGAAGTCCTAACTAAGTGGCTTGGGGAACAAAACATCGACATTTTGTGTCCATGGCCAGGAAACTCCCCATTCTTCATCCCATTGGGAACTTGTGGTCAATCCTCAACAGGCGGGTGAACACAAAAACCCCACAAATTCTGACCAAGTCCAAGCCTTGATGATGCAAGAATGGCCATCAGTCAGGATGTGGTCCAGAAGGTGATGGACAGCGTGCCGGGGGGATCGCAGAGGTCTTCAAAAAGACGGGTCAACACTTCAAATATGGACTCTGCATAAATGTCATGTCGTTGTCAATGAAAGCCTCGGATACGTATGGAATGTTCGTCATTCTACGTCATACATACCTTCATGTATACCAGAGGAACATCTGACACAAAGACCTGGAAACACGGAAGCAGCAGACTGAATATTCATATTTGTGTCATTCTCAAAACGCTTGGCCAGGGCTGTACAAACAAGAAAATCTGAGGCTGGAGGAAATCAGAGTGTTGTGTCCAATGGTGGACTGCTGTGGCTCTATAGAGAAGGCCTTATAGCAGAGGTTGTCATGAGGTGTAGGGCCACAACTGCGGCCACTAATGTTAGGAAGGGCTACACATATGCTCATAATACGTAATGCTATAAAATGGGGTCAGAGACTGCAGACTTACCAGGAGAGACGGTCAGAGACTGCAGACGTGGTGCAGGAGACGATGAGAGACTGCAGACGTGGTGCAGGAGACGGTCAGAGTCTGCAGACACGGTACAGGAGACGGTCAGAGACTGCAGACGTGGTGCAGGAGACGATGAGAGACTGCAGACGTGGTGCAGGAGACGATGAGAGACTGCAGACGTGGTGCAGGAGACGGTCAGAGAATGCAGACGTGGTGCAGGAGACGATGAGAGACTGCAGACGTGGTGCAGGAGACGATGAAGACTGCAGACGTGGTGCAGGAGACGGTCAGAGACTGCAGACACGGTACAGGAGACGGTCAGAGACTGCAGACGTGGTGCAGGAGACGATGAGAGACTGCAGACGTGGTGCAGGAGACGGTCAGGGACCGCAGACACGGTGCAGGAGACGGTCAGAGATTGCAGACACGGTCAGGAGACGGTGAGAGACTGCAGACGTGGTGCAGGAGACGGTCAGGGACCGCAGACACGGTACAGGAGACGGTGAGAGACTGCAGACGTGGTGCAGGAGACGGTCAGGGACCGCAGACACGGTACAGGAGACGGTGAGAGACTGCAGACGTGGTGCAGGAGACGGTCAGAGACTGCAGACACGGTACAGGAGAAGACCAGAGACTGCAGACACGGTACAGGAGAAGACCAGAGACTGCAGACACGGTACAGGAGACGGTGAGAGACTGCAGACGTGGTGCAGGAGACGGTCAGGGACCGCAGACACGGTACAGGAGACGGTCAGAGATTGCAGACACGGTCAGGAGACGGTGAGAGACTGCAGACGTGGTGCAGGAGACGGTCAGGGACCGCAGACACGGTACAGGAGAAGACCAGAGACTGCAGACACGGTACAGGAGAAGACCAGAGACTGCAGACACGGTACAGGAGAAGACCAGAGACCGCAGACGTAGTGCAGGAGACGATGAGAGACTGCAGACATGGTGCAGGAGACGGTCAGGGACCGCAGACACGGTCAGGAGATGGTGAGAGACTGCAGACGTGGTGCAGGAGACGGTCAGGGACCGCAGACACGGTACAGGAGACGGTGAGAGACTGCAGACGTGGTGCAGGAGACGGTCAGGGACCGCAGACACGGTACAGGAGACGGTGAGAGACTGCAGACGTGGTGCAGGAGATGATGAGAGACTGCAGACGTGTTGCAGGAGACGGTCAGGGACCGCAGACACGGTGCAGGAGACGGTCAGGGACCACAGACACGGTGCAGGAGATGGTCAAGGACCGCAGACACGGTCAGGAGACGGTGAGAGACTGCAGACGTGGTGCAGGAGACGATGAGAGACTGCAGACACGGTGCAGGAGACAGTCAAGGACCGCAGACACGGTCAGGAGACGGTGAGAGACTGCAAACGTGGTGCAGGAGACGGTCAGGGACTGCAGACGTGGTACAGGAGACGGTCAGGGACTGCAGACGTGGTACAGGAGACGGTCAGAGACTGCAGACGTGGTACAGGAGACGGTCAGAGACTGCAGACACGGTACAGGAGACGGTCAGAGAATGCAGACATGGTACAGGAGACGGTCAGAGACCGCAGACATGGTACAGGAGACGGTCAGAGACCGCAGACATGGTACAGGAGACGGTCAGAGACTGCGGACCTTCTATAGGGGGGTGAAGACAAGCTGTCAGACATCAGGGACATGTTCTATGAGGTTGCTCACTACCATCACAGACTTTTCACAAGACCACACAATGCCTTTGCTCACTGCTGGGGTCCTACAAAAGGGCCATGTGGCAAACACCAAAGAGCCAGACTTTGGGCACCTAGAGAATGTTATAAGGGGTCCCAGGGACTGTGGGAACACAGGATACAGATGAGGTACATGAGGAGTCTAGGACAGGAAGAACGCAGCCTGACCACATAGGTGAGGGCCATTGGAGGAGCCAAGGTGCAGGATCTAAGGACCCGCCTGGTCTTCTCTGGAGCTCCTGGTGGTGGAGATGCGTTTCTCTGCAGACGGTTCTCAGACTCATCTGAGCTATCGGGAACTACGGGCAGATGATAGAGTACAAAGACCCCGGGAGACACTGAAGCAGACTGCAGACACGGGGGGGTGGTCACAAATCATGGAGGGACTGGAAGGCTGGGGGTAGAGAGGTCACACTGGGAACACACCAGGGTTACAGAGAACATACTGGGGTTACAGAGGTCACACTGGGGGTACAGAGGTCACACTGGGAACATACTGGGGTTACAGAGGTCACACTGGGGGTACAGAGGTCACACTGGGAACACACTGGAGGCACTGGGGGTACAGAGGTCACACTGGGGGTACAGAGGTCACACTGGGAACACACTGGAGGTACAGAGGTCACACTGGGAACACACTGGAGGTACAGAGGTCACACTGGGGGTACAGAGGTCACACTGGGAACACACTGGAGGTACAGAGGTCACACTGGGGGTACAGAGGTCACACTGGGGGTGCAGAGGTCATACTGGGGGTGCAGAGGTCACAGTGGAAGGCACTGGGGGTACAGAGGTCACACTGGGAACACACTGGGGGTGCAGAGGTCACACTGGGAACACACTGGGGGTACAGAGGTCACACTGGGGGTGCAGAGGTCACACTGGAAGGCACTGGGGGTACAGAGAACATACTGGGGGTACAGAGGTCACACTGGAAGGCACTGGGGGTACAGAGGTCACACTGGAAGGCACTGGGGGTACAGAGGTCACACTGGCGGTACAGCGGTCACACTGGGGGTGCAGAGGTCACACTGGGAACACACTGGGGGTACAGAGGTCACACTGGGGGTGCAGAGGTCATACTGGGGGTGCAGAGGTCACACTGGGAACACACTGGGGTGCAGAGGTCATACTGGGGGTGCGGAGGTCATACTGGGGGTACAGAGGTCATACTGGGGGTGCAGAGGTCACAGTGGAAGGCACTGGGAGATGCTATCAAACAAGCACCAGGAATGAGGGGGATCTAGCTGCAGGGTCACCAGGAAGCTTCTCACCAAGCCAGGGGCACCAGGAATCTACTCGGACACACAGGGGCCACTAGGCCTCTTCTTGGGGCCCATTGTGGGGCCTGGTGATTGGATCATTGGGTGTTGCTGCCCCGTGTCTGCTGGAATGATCCCGGCTTACATAGAAGGCAGATGGCCTGGCTGGGTGAGGAGATAATTGAATCTACAGCAGGGCTGGAGGGATAACATGGCCCAGCATGGAACTACTACATGTCCCAGCATGCCTGCTGATCTTTGGGAATAGAGGAGACAGGAGAAGGATGTCATTGTGTCATGTGGGTGGCTCCATTGTATAACATGGGGACGTGGTGTCACGTCTCCTCACCTCCCGTCATTTCAGAAGCTCCTCCTCCTTGTGATGAAAACAAATGGATTCATTATAGAGCCAGGAAATAAAAGCCGCCATCAGCAGTAACGATGGAGAATGTTGTGTCACATGGTGTCAGGCTGATGAATTGCACACACAATTGTTTTGTCTGACGTGGGTGATTAATGGTGGCAGCGATCATGTAAGAGACACGTGAGGCCGAGATTATGGAGCCGGAGAACACGGAATCGATAAGGATCTCCCTGCAACGATGTCTCTTCAATCCAATCCAGCAATTCCCACAATCCTCCATTGTCCTGAATGTTCTACCGTTCCGCCCCGGAATTCCGAGCTTCCATAGAACAACCAGATCCTCAGATCCTCCAGCTGACCACGTCTATGAATCCTCTCTCCAAGAAGTGGCATGTCGTGGTTCCTCCATCACCCTTTCCCAACACTTTCCAATTCTTACTGTGGGAACATATGAGCTATTGAGTCATCCACCATTCGGCTTCCATTGTCTTCTAACGAGTTGGAGGGATGGAAATATCAGCATTATAATCACACCGACATGGAAACAAAATGGTGGAGGAATCAATAGCTCATATGTTCCCCACACGTACTACACGTGTACCACGAATAATTCCTCCACAGACTTCAGACCACCATCTACCAGCCAATCCACGGCCCATGGAACACCCTACACCACTGTCCTCCACCAATACCAATCTCCATCATCCCCTACACCACTGTCCTCCACCAATACCAATCTCCATCACCCCCTACACCACTGTCCTCCACCAATACCAATCTCCATCATCCCCTACACCACTGTCCTCCACCAATACCAATCTCCATCATCCCCTACACCACTGTTCCACCAATACCAATCTCCATCATCCCCTACACCACTGTCCTCCACCAATACCAATCTCCATCATCCCCTACACCACTGTCCTCCACCAATACCAATCTCCATCATCCCCTACACCACTGTCCTCCACCAATACCAACTCCATCATCCCCTACACCACCAATACCAATCTCCATCATCCCCTACACCACTGTCCTCCACCAATACCAATCTCCATCATCCCCTACACCACTGTCCTCCACCAATACCAATCTCCATCATCCCCTACACCACTGTCCTCCACACAATACCAATCTCCATCATCCCCTACACCACTGTCCTCCACCAATACCAATCCATCATCCCCCTACACCACTGTCCTCCACCAATACCTCCATCCCCAATATACCAATCTCCATCATCCCCTACACCACTGTCCTCCACCAATACCAATCTCCATCCCCCTACACCACTGTCCTCCACACCAATACCAATCTCCATCATCCCCTACACCACTGTCCTCCACCAATACCAATCTCATCATCCCCTACACCACTGTCCTCCACCAATACCAATCTCCATCATCCCCTACACCACTGTCCTCCACCAATACCAATCTCCATCATCCCCTACACCACTGTCCTCCACCAATACCAATCTCCATCATCCCCTACACCACTGTCCTCCACAATACCAATCTCCATCATCCCCTACACCACTGTCCTCCACCAATACCAATCTCCATCATCCCCTACACCACTGTCCTCCACCAATACCAATCTCCATCATCCCCCCTACACCACTGTCCTCCACCAATACCAATCTCCATCATCCCCTACACCACTGTCCTCCACCAATACCAATCTCCATCATCCCCTACACCACTGTCCTCCACCAATACCAATCTCCATCATCCCCTACACCACTGTCCATCCACCAATACCAATCTCCATCACCCCCTACACCACTGTCCTCCACCAATACCAATCTCCATCATCCCCTACACCACTGTCCTCCACCAATACCAATCTCCATCATCCCCCTACACCACTGTCCTCCACCACCAATACCAATCTCCATCATCCCCTACACCACTGTCCTCCACCAATACCAATCTCCATCATCCCCTACACCACTGTCCTCCACCAATACCAATCTCTCCATCACCCCTACACCACTGTCCTCCACCAATACCAATCTCCATCATCCCCTACTACACCACTGTCCTCCACCAATACCAATCTCTCCATCATCCCCTACACCACTGTCCCTCCACCAATACCAATACCAATCTCATCACCTCCCCTACACCACTGTCCTCCACCAATACCAAATCCAATCTCCATCATCCCCTACACCACTGTCCTCCACCAATACCAATCATCATCCCATCATCCCCTACACCACTGTCCTCCCACCAATACCAATCTCCATCATCCCCTACACCACTGTCCTCCACCAATACCAATCTCCATCATCCCCTACACCACTGTCCTCCACCAATACCAATCTCCATCATCCCCTACACCACTGTCCTCCACCAATACCAATCTCCATCATCCCCCTACACCACTGTCCTCCACCTCCACCAATACCAATCTCCATCACCCCCTACACCACTGTCCTCCACCAATACCAATCTCCATCATCCCCTACACCACTGTCCTCCACCAATACCAATCTCCATCATCCCCTACACCACTGTCCTCCACCAATACCAATCTCCATCATCCCCTACACCACTGTCCTCCACCAATACCAATCTCCATCATCCCCTACACCACTGTCCTCCACCAATACCAATCTCCATCACCCCCTACACACCACTGTCCTCCACCAATACCAATCTCCATCACCCCCTACACCACTGTCCTCCACCAATACCAATCTCCATCATCCCCTACACACTGTCCTCCACCAATACCAATCTCCATCATCCCCTACACCACTGTCCTCCACCAATACCAATCTCCATCATCCCCTACACCACTGTCCTCCACCAATACCAATCTCCATCATCCCCTACACCACTGTCCTCCACCAATACCAAT
This sequence comes from Staurois parvus, assembly GCA_951230385.1. Taxonomy (NCBI): domain Eukaryota; kingdom Metazoa; phylum Chordata; class Amphibia; order Anura; family Ranidae; genus Staurois; species Staurois parvus. Next base: position 20,677 of record CATNWA010004932.1, read on the forward strand.
CTCCATCATCCCCTACACCACTGTCCTCCACCAATACCAATCTCCATCATCCCCCTACTACACCACTGTCCTCCACCAATACCAATCTCCATCATCCCCTACACCACTGTCCCCCAATACAATCTCCATCATCCCCTACACCACTGTCCTCCTCCACCAATACCAATCTCATCATCACCCCTACACCACTGTCCTCCACCAATACCAATCTCCATCATCCCCTACACCACTGTCCTCCACCAATACCAATCTCCATCATCCCCTACACCACTGTCCTCCACCAATACCAATCTCCATCATCCCCTACACCACTGTCCTCCACCAATACCAATCTCCATCATCCCCTACACCACTGTCCTCCCCCAATACCAAATCTCCATCATCCCCTACACCACTGTCCACCACCAATACCAATCTCCATCATCCCCCTACACCACTGTCCTCCACCAATACCAATCTCCATCATCCCCTACACCACTGTCCTCCACCAATACCAATCTCCATCATCCCCTACACCACTGTCCTCCACCAATACCAATCTCCATCATCCCCTACACCACTGTCCTCCACCAATACCAATCTCCATCTCCCCTACACCACTGTCCTCCACCAATACCAATCTCCATCATCCCCTACACCACTGTCCTCCACCAATACCAATCTCCATCATCCATCCCCTACACCACTGTCCTCCACCAATACCAATCTCCATCATCCCCTACACCCACACTGTCCTCCACCAATACCAATCTCCATCATCCCCTACACCACTGTCCTCCACCAATACCAATCTCCATCACCCCCTACACCACTGTCCTCCACCAATACCAATCTCCATCATCCCTACACCACCACTGTCCTCCACCAATACCAATCTCCATCACCCCCTACACCACTGTCCTCCACCAATACCAATCTCCATCATCCCCTACACCACTGTCCTCCACCAATACCAATCTCCATCACCCCCTACACCACTGTCCTCCACCAATACCAATCTCCATCCCCCTACACCACTGTCCTCCACCAATACCAATCTCCATCATCCCCAACACCACTGTCCTCCCACCAATACCAATCCCATCATCCCCTACACCACTGTCCTCTCCACCAATACCAATCTCCCCATCATCCCCTACACCACTGTCCTCCACCAATACCAATCTCCATCATCCCCTACACCACTGTCCTCACACCAATACCAATCTCCATCATCCCCTACACCACTGTCCTCCACCAATACCAATCTCCATCATCCCCTACACCACTGTCCTCCACCAATACCAATCTCCATCATCCCCCCACACCACTGTCCCCACCAATACCATCTCCCATCCCCCACACCACTGTCCTCCACCAATACCAATCTCCATCTCCCCTCACCACCCTACACCACCAATACCAATCCCATCCCCTACACCACTGTCCTCCACCAATACCAATCTCCATCACCCCCTACACCACTGTCCTCCACCAATACCAATCTCCATCATCCCCTACACCACTGTCCTCCACCAATACCAATCTCCATCATCCCCTACACCACTGTCCTCCACCAATACCAATCTCCATCATCCCCTCCACCACTGTCCTCCACCAATACCAATCTCCATCATCCCCACCACTGTCCTCCACCAATACCAATCTCCATCATCCCCTACACCACTGTCCTCCACCAATACCAATCTCCATCATCCCCTACACCACTGTCCTCCACCAATACCAATCTCCATCATCCCCTACACCACTGTCCTCCACCAATACCAATCTCCCCATCATCCCCTACACCACTGTCCTCCACCAATACCAATCTCCATCATCCCCTACACCACTGTCCTCCACCAATACCAATCTCCATCATCCCCTACACCACTGTCCTCCACCAATACCAATCTCCATCATCCCCTACACCACTGTCCTCCACCAATACCAATCTCCATCATCCCCTACACCACTGTCCTCCACCAATACCAATCTCCATCATCCCCTACACCACTGTCCTCCACCAATACCAATCTCCATCATCCCCCTACACCACTGTCCTCCACCAATACCAATCTCCATCATCCCCTACACCACTGTCCTCCACCAATACCAATCTCCATCATCCCCTACACCACTGTCCTCCACCAAATACCAATCTCCATCATCCCCTACACCACTGTCCTCCACCCAACCAATCTCCATCATCCCCTACACCACTGTCCCTCCACCAATACCAATCTCCATCATCCCCCCTACACCACTGTCCTCCACCAATACCAATCTCCATCATCCCCTACACCACTGTGTCCACCACCAATACCAATCTCCATCATCCCCTACACCACTGTCCTCCACCAATACCAATCTCCATCATCATCCCCTACACCACTGTCCTCCACCAATACCAATCTCCATCACCCCCACACCACTGTACACCCACCACCAATACCAATCTCCATCACCCCCTACACCACTGTCCTCCACCAATACCAATCCATCATCCCCTACACCACTGTCCTCCACCAATACCAATCTCCATCATCCCCTACACCACTGTCCCTCCACCAAATACCAATCTCCATCATCCCCTACACCACTGTCCTCCACCAATACCAATCTCCATCATACCACTGTCCTCCACCAATACCAATCTCCATCATCCCCTACACCACTGTCCTCCACCAATACCAATCTCCATCATCCCCTACACCACTGTCCTCCACCAATACCAATCTCCATCATCCCCTACACCACTGTCCTCCACCAATACCAATCTCCATCACCCCCTACACCACTGTCCTCCACCAATACCAATCTCCATCATCCCCTACACCACTGTCCTCCACCAATACCAATCTCCATCATCCCCCTACACCACTGTCCTCCACCAATACCATCTCCATCATCCCCCCACCACCACCTGTCCTCCACCAATACCAATCTCCATCATCCCCTAAAACCAACTGTCCACCACCAATACCAATCTCCATCATCCCCTACACCACTGTCCTCCACCAATACCAATCTCCCATCACCCCCTACACCACTGTCCTCCACCAATACCAATCAATCCATCCATCCATCCCCCTACACCACTGTCCTCCACCAATACCAATCTCCATCATCCCCCTACACCACTGTCCTCCACCAATACCAATCTCCATCACCCCCCTACACCACTGTCCTCCACCAATACCAATCTCCATCATCCCCTACACCACTGTCCTCCACCAATACCAATCTCCATCATCCCCTACACCACTGTCCTGTCCAATCCACCAATACCAATCTCCATCATCCCCTACACCACTGTCCTCCACCACCAATACCAATCTCCATCATCCCCTACACCACTGTCCCTCCACCAATACCAATACTCCATCACCCCCTACACCACTGTCCTCCACCAATACCAATCTCCATCATCCCCTACACCACTGTCCTCCACCAATACCAATCTCCATCATCCCCTACACCACTGTCCTCCACCAATACCAATCTCCATCATCCCCTACACCACTGTCCTCCACCAATACCAATCTCCATCATCCCCTACACACCACTGTCCTCCACCAATACCAATCTCCATCATCCCCTACACCACTGTCCACCACCAATACCAAATCTCCATCATCCCCCCTACACCACTGTCCTCCACCAAATACCAATCTCCATCATCCCCTACACCACTGTCCCACCACCAATACCAATCTCCATCTCCATCCCCCTACACCACTGTCCTCCACCAATACCAATCTCCATCATCCCCTACACCACTGTCCTCCACCAATACCAATCTCCATCATCCCCCTACACCACTGTCCTCCACCAATACCAATCTCCATCATCCCCTACACCACTGTCCTCCACCAATACCAATCTCCATCATCCCCACACCACTGTCCTCCACCAATACAATCTCCATCATCCCCCCACTCCTGTCCTCCCACCAATACCAATCTCCACCATCCCCTACACCACTGTCCTCCACCAATACCAATCTATCATCATCTCCCCTACACCACTGTCCTCCACCAATACCAATCTACATCATCCCCTACACCACTGTCCTCCACCAATACCAATCTCCATCATCCCCTACAACCACTGTCCTCCACCAATACCAATCTCCATCATCCCCTACACCACTGTCCTCCCACCAATACCAATCTCCATCATCCCCTACACCACACTCACACCACAATACCAATCTCCTCCCCCACCTCCCAATCACCACTGTCCTCCACCAATACCAATCTCCATCATCCCCTACACCACTGTCCTCCACCAATACCAATCTCCATCATCCCCTACACCACTGTCCTCCACCAATACCAATCTCCATCATCCCCTACACCACTGTCCTCCACCAATACCAATCTCCATCATCCCCTACACCACTGTCCTCCACCAATACCAATCTCCATCATCCCCTAACACCACTGTCCCTCCACCAATACCAATCTCCATCATCCCCTACACCACTGTCCTCCACCAATACCAATCTCCATCATCCCCTACACCACTGTCCTCCACCAATACCAATCTCCATCATCCCCTACACCACTGTCCACCACCATACCAATCTCCAATCATCCCCACACCCCTCCACCAATACCAATCTCCTCCATCATCCCTACACCACTGTCCTCCACCAATACCAATCTCCATCATCCCATCACCACTGTCCTCCACCAATACCAATCTCCATCATCCCCTACACCACACTGTCCCACCATACCAATACCCAATCTCCATCATCCCCTACACCACTGTCCTCCACCAATACCAATCTCCATCATCCCCTACACCACTGTCCTCCACCCAATACCAATCTCCATCATCCCCTACACCACTGTCCTCCACCAATACCAATCTCCATCATCCCCCTACACCAACCACTGTCCTCCACCAATACCAATCTCCATCATCCCCTACACCACTGTCCTCCACCAATACCAATCTCCATCATCCCCCTACACCACTGTCCCCACCACCAATACCAATCTCCATCATCCCCTACACCACTGTCCTCCACCAATACCAATCTCCATCATCACCCCCTACACCACTGTCCTCCACCAATACCAATCTTCCATCATCCCCCTACACCACTGTCCTCCACCAATCACCAATCTCCATCATCCCCTACACCACTGTCCTCCCACCAATACCAATCTCCATCATCCCCTACACCACTGTCCCTCCACCAATACCAATCTCCATCATCCCCTACACCACTGTCCACCACCATCCACCACCAATACCAATCTCCATCCCCCCCTACACCACTGTCCACCACCAATACCAATCTCCATCATCCCCTACACCACTGTCCTCCACCAATACCAATCTCCATCATCCCCTACACCACTGTCCTCCACCAATACCAATCTCCATCATCCCCTACACCACTGTCCTCCACCAATACCAATCTCCATCATCCCCTACACCACTGTCCTCCACCAATACCAATCTCCATCCATCCCCTACACCACTGTCCTCCACCAATACAATCTCCATCATCCCCTACACCACTGTCCTCCACCAATACCAATCTCCATCATCATCCCCCTACACCACTGTCCTCCCACCAATACCATCACCATCATCCCCTACACCACTGTCCTCCACCAATACCAATCTCCATCATCCCCTACACCACTGTCCTCCACCAATACCAATCTCCATCATCCCCTACACCACTGTCCTCCACCAATACCAATCTCCATCATCCCCTACACCACTGTCCTCCACCAATACCAATCTCCATACCATCACTGTCCCACCAATACCAATCTCCCACCTACACCACCATCCATCCACCAATACCAATCTCCACCTCACACCCCCACCACATCCACCACCAATACCAATCTCCATCACCCCCTACACCACTGTCCACCCCACCAACACCAATACCAATCTCCATCATCCCCTACACCACTGTCCTCCACCATTACCAACTCTCCATCACCCCCTACACCACCCTTCCAACAATACCAATCTCCATCATCCCCCTACACCACTGTCCACCCCAATACCACCATGTCCCATCCACCAATCACCAATACAATCGACCATCCATCCCCTACACCACTGTCCACCACCAATACCAATCTCATCATCCCCTACACCACTGTCCACCACCCTCCACCAATACCAATCTCCATCACCCCCTACACCACTGTCCACACCACTGTCCACCACCAATACCAATCTCCATCACCCCCTACACCACTGTCCACCACCAATACCAATCTCCATCATCCCCTACACCACTGTCCTCCACCAATACCAATCTCCATCATCTCCCCTACACACACACTGTGTCACCATCTCCACCAATACCAATCTCCATCATCCCCTACACCACTGTCCCTCCACCAATACCCAATCTCCATCATCCCCTACACACTGTCCACCACCAATACCAATCTCCATCATCCCCTAAACCACTGTCCTCCACCAATACCAATCTCCATCATCCCCTACACCACTGTCCTCCACCAATACCAATCTCCATCACCCCCTACACCACTGTGCACCACCAATACCATCTTCATCATCCCACACCACCACTGTCTCCACCAATACCAATCTCATCATCCCCTACACCACTGTCCACCACCAATACCAATCTCCATCATCCCCTACACCACTGTCCATCACCACCTCCACCAAACACCAATCTCCATCATCCCCTACACCACCACTGTCCACCACCAATACCCAATCCCATCACACCACTGTCCTCCACCACCAATACCAATCTCCATCACCCTACACCACCATCCACAACCAATACCAACTCCATCACCCCTACACCATTGTCCACCACCATCCACCACCAATACCAATCTCCATCACCCCCTACACCACTGTTCACCACCACCACCACCACCAATACCAATCTCCATCACCCCCTATACCACTGTCCACCACCATTACCAATCTCCATCACCCCCTACACCACTGTCCGTCCACCTTCCACACCAATACCAATCTCCGTCATCCCCTACACCACCGTGCACCAATACCAATCCCCATTGCCCCCTACACCACTGTCCTCCACCACCAATACCAATCTCCATCACCCCTACACCACTGTCCACCACCACCACCACCAATACCAATCTCCATCACCCCCACACCACTGTCCACCACTGTCCAACACCAATACCAATCTCCATCACCCCCAACACCACTGTCCACCACCAATACCAATCTCCATCACCCCCTACACCACTGTCCACCACCAATACCAATCTCCATCACTCCCTACACCACTGTCCACCACCAATACCAATCTCTCATCACCCCCAACACCACTGTCCAGCACCAATACCAATCTCCATCACCCCTACACCACTGTGCACCACCAATACCAATCTCCATCACTCCCTACACCATGTCTTGGAAATTCGCTTTAACGAATTTCTCCTTACCGTGAGTACTCGCAGTTGGATGTGCAGAAATCCCCCCATAAAGCTGTGCGAATCTCGCTTACCACGACTGCAGCCAAACTACACGATTCCTGCCCATCCAAATACTTTGGTTCTGTTGAATTTGTGGGTGATGGAGCTCCGTTACCCTAGAATGATCACACGACACTCTAAGGCTGGGTTGCAATCCACATAAGGGCTGATTTTAGGCTCAGCTCTCTGTTTTATTAAGAATACACACATGCCCCCCACATGAATAAAGTCAATCCCTCCCACCGAACAATACAATGGGGATTGCCTATACAGAGGATATACATTCCAATTGGAGCATAGCCTTTGCTATTATCTATCACTGGTCCTCCCCCATGAACCTTCTGAGGTCAGCAGACTTCCTCCCCTTCCCCCCTATGAGCCATCTGAGGTCATATTTCCTGTCCTACTAGCTTCTATTGGTATGCAAAATTCTTCTGCACAAGCATCTCCCTAAAAATATCAGTCTGTACCTGGATGGGCCCGATACGATCTTTATTAAAAACACATCCATCCGAGATACAGTTCAGATTTAGTAATGGGTTGTAAGATATGCATAAGCCTACACGTGGAGTTCACACCGCTTGCGCATTGCGTTATGAAGCCCACGTGGTACCATGCTGCTGATATGTGGATACAGGCCCACGGTCTACTGACAGCAGCATTCGCATGGAATGCCGTGGTGGTATACACGCCGGTCTATAAGCGCAGATCTGCCATCTCATCCATTACCAAGCCGAGTACTGTAATACATACATTGTACATGCGCATGGCCCAATTGCAGCCTTCAGAGCTTTAATTATACACACAGAGACATATGAATAACACGAATATATGACACATTTAAAGTTCGACCAACAATACAAAATTTCCATGACAACCACTGTCCACCACCAATACCAATCTCCATCGCCCCCTACACCACTGCCCTCCACCATCCACCACCAATATGTCATGGAAATTTTGTATTGTTGGTCGAACTTTAAATGTGTCATGTATTCGTGTTATTCATATGTCTCTCGTGTGGCTTAATTAAAGCTCTGAAGGCTGCAATTGGGCCATGCGCATGTACAATGTATGTATTACAGTACTCGGCTTGGTAATGGATGAGATGGCAGATCTGCGCTTATAGACCGGCGTGTATACCACCACGGCATTCCATGCGAATGCGCTGTCAGTAGACCGTGGGCCTGTATCCACATATCAGCAGCATGGTACCACGTGGGCTTCATAACGCAATGCGCAAGCGGTGTGAACTCCACGTGTAGGCTTATGCATATCTTTATAACCCATTACCAACTTGAAACTGTATCTGGGATGGATGTGTTTTTAATAAAGATCGTATCGGGCCCATCCAGGTACAGACTGATATTTTTAGAGAGTGCTTGTACAGAGAATGTACATACCAATAGAAGATAGTAGGACAGGAAATATGACCTCAGATGGCTCATAGGGGGGAAGGGGAGGAAGTCTGCTGACCTCAGAAGGTTCATGGGGGAGGACCAGTGATAGATAATAGCAAAGGCTATGCTCCAATTGGAATGTACATCCTCTGTATAGGCAATCCCCATTGTATTGTTCGGTGGGAGGGATTGACTTTATTCATGTGGGGGGCATGTGTGTATTCTTAATAAAACAGAGAGCTGAGCCTAAAATCAGCCCTTGATGTGGATTGCAACACCAGCCTTAGAGTGTCGTGTGATCATTCTAGGGTAGCGGAGCTCCAATCACCCACAAATTCAACAGGACCAAAGTATTTGGATGGGCAGGAATCGTGTAGTTTGGCTGCAGTCGTGGTAAGCGAGATTCGCACAGCTTTATGGGGGATTTCTGCGCATCCAACTGCGAGTACTCACGGTAAGGAGAAATTCGTTTTAAAGCGAATTTCCAAGACAGTTTGGCGAGCCTGGTGGATACTAACGCGTATTCTTGCGTAGCTAACCAAGAACGAGGGGGGAATGAGCCATCATGAACTAGCAAAAAGTATGCCGGCACATTTCAGGTCTC
>CATNWA010004933.1:0-13650 GCA_951230385.1 Staurois parvus
TTCAAAAATTCGATTCGACTGATTCGGCGAATTCGTGAAAAAATTTTGATTCGAGTCGAATATATTCGCTGCGAATTTAACTTATAAAAGGGTGTTTCTAGGCTTCAGAGAGCCTTTATATTAGTGCAGAACACTGTACCTTTAATTTAAATGCCCTTGGAGTCTGCTGGGGAAGAGAAATAATACTGACAGTCAGTATGACATGCAGATGAGTGCCGTCGATCTTAGAATCACCGCACACTTCACTCATTTGGGCAGTCACGGGGCCAAAACCAGAGTGTGGAGCCACAGTGTGGCGGTGGAGGCAGCAGCAATGGGAGGCCATACAGCACCCTATGACAAAAATGGAAACCACCAGCAGTGTGAGGAGACCTGAAAGTGGCACATGGCAGAGTGTGGCGATGGAGACAGCAGCAATGGGAGGCCGTACAGGGACCCATGACACACTCTGGACCTGGCAGCAGCATGAGGAGGCGGTACAGGGGCCCATGACAGATTACGGGCCTGGCAGCAGCATGAGGAGTTGGTACGGGGGCCCATGGCAGATTACGGGCCTGGCAGCAGCAATGGGAGGCCGTACAGGGACCCATGACACACTCTGGACCTGGCAGCAGCATGAGGAGGCGGTACAGGGCCCATGACAGATTACGGGCCTGGCAGCAGCATGAGGAGTCGGTACGGGGGCCCATGACACACTCTGGACCTGGCAGCAGCATGAGGAGGCGGTACAGGGGCGCATGACAGATTACGAGCCTGGCAGCAGCAACTTGGACAGGAGGACGTTCAGCTTCTGCACCGTCGGGTGCGTGCTCGCAAACTGTTGTCTCTTGGAAACGGATTCCAAGAAAGACTGCTGACGGAATCCGTGAAGAGGAGTAGCAGGAGAAGGAGCATCTGAACGAGCGGAATATGCCAACAAGCGACAACAGGGGCCCATGACAGATTACGGGCCTGGCAGCAGCATGAGGAGTCGGTACGGGGGCCCATGGCAGATTACGGGCCTGGCAGCAGCAATGGGAGGCCCGTAATCTGCCAGCACCCTATGACAAAAAATGGAACACACCAGCAGTGTGTGAGGAGACCTGAAAGTGGCACATGGCAGAGTGTGGCGATGGAGACAGCAGCAATGGGAGGCCGTACAGGGACCCATGAGAGACTCTGGACCTGGCAGCAGCATGAGGAGGCGGTACAGGGGCCCATGGCAGATTAGGGGCCTGGCAGCAGCAATGGGAGGCCCGTAATCTGCCAGCACCCTATGACAAAAAATGGAACACACCAGCAGTGTGAGGAGACCTGAAAGTGGCACATGGCAGAGTGTGGCGATGGAGACAGCAGCAATGGGAGGCGGTCAGGGACCCATGAGACACTGTGGACCTGGCAGCAGCATGAGGAGGCGGTACAGGGGCCCATGGCAGATTAGGGGCCTGGCAGCAGCAATGGGAGGCCCGTAATCTGCCAGCACCCTATGACAAAAAATGGAAACCCTGGGCTGGGGGCAGGAGAACCGCCGTATCTTTATCAGTGGCCCAGGCCACCGAATGGCGACGCTGATATGCTGACGCAACGCTGTAGGCCCAACATGGGCCCCATGGACTGGACGCTTGACTTTCTGGCCACATAGTCGACATACGGCTACGTTTACTTCCTCGGGCGGCTTGACGAAAAATTGCCACATCTGTGAGCAACCGCCGAGTAGGAAACTTTGCCCATGGCTACTCCTACACTGGCTGACTGCTACTTCCTCCGTGAGGCCCGGCACCACTACTGGCCGTGGTGGTAGGCTGCAGTGGAGCTGGTGCTCTACTCCGTGCCGTTTGCCTACACTGACACTGCTGCGACCCTGCTGCCTCCTGGCAGCAGCAGCAATGGGAGGCCGTACAGGGACCCATGAGACACTCTGGACCTGGCAGCAGCATGAGGAGGCGGTACAGGGGCCCATGGCAGATTAGGGGCCTGGCAGCAGCTATGGGAGGCCCGTAATCTGCCAGCACCCTATGACAAAAAATGGAACACACCAGCAGTGTGTGAGGAGACCTGAAAGTGGCACATGGCAGAGTGTGGCGATGGAGACAGCAGCAATGGGAGGCCGTACAGGGACCCATGAGAGACTCTGGACCTGGCAGCAGCATGAGGAGGCGGTACAGGGGCCCATGGCAGATTAGGGGCCTGGCAGCAGCTATGGGAGGCCCGTAATCTGCCAGCACCCTATGACAAAAAATGGAACACACCAGCAGTGTGAGGAGACCTGAAAGTGGCACATGGCAGAGTGTGGCGATGGAGACAGCAGCAATGGGAGGCCGTACAGGGACCCCATGAGAGACTCTGGACCTGGCAGCAGCATGAGGAGGCGGTACAGGGGCCCATGGCAGATTAGGGGCCTGGCAGCAGCTATGGAGGCCCGTAATCTGCCAGCACCCTATGACAAAAAATGGAACACACCAGCAGTGTGAGGAGACCTGAAAGTGGCACATGGCAGAGTGTGGCGATGGAGAGCACAATGGGAGGCCGTACAGGGACCCATGAGAGACCTGGACCTGGCAGCAGCATGAGGAGGCGGTACAGGGGCCCATGGCAGATTAGGGGCCTGGCAGCAGCAATGGGAGGCCCGTAATCTGCCAGCACCCTATGACAAAAAATGGAACACACCAGCAGTGTGTGAGGAGACCTGAAAGTGGCACATGGCAGAGTGTGGCGATGGACAGCAGCAATGGGAGGCCGTACAGGGACCCATGAGACTGTGGACCTGGCAGCAGCATGAGGAGGCGGTACAGGGGCCCATGGCAGATTAGGGGCCTGGCAGCAGCTATGGGAGGCCCGTAATCTGCCAGCACCCTATGACAAAAAATGGAACACACCAGCAGTGTGTGAGGAGACCTGAAAGTGGCACATGGCAGAGTGTGGCGATGGAGACAGCAGCAATGGGAGGCCGTACAGGGACCCATGAGAGACTCTGGACCTGGCAGCAGCATGAGGAGGCGGTACAGGGGCCCATGGCAGATTAGGGGCCTGGCAGCAGCTATGGGAGGCCCGTAATCTGCCAGCACCCTATGACAAAAAATGGAACACACCAGCAGTGTGAGGAGACCTGAAAGTGGCACATGGCATGAGACACAGCAATGGAGGCCGTACAGGGACCCTGGCAGCAGCATGAGGAGGCGGTACAGGGGCCCATGGCAGATTAGGGGCCTGGCAGCAGCTATGGGAGGCCCGTAACTGCCAGCACCCTATGACAAAAAAAATGGAACACACCAGCAGTGTGTGAGGAGACCTGAAAGTGGCACATGGCAGAGTGTGGCGATGGAGACAGCAGCAATGGGAGGCCGTACAGGGACCCATGAGAGACTCTGGACCTGGCAGCAGCATGAGGAGGCGGTATACAGGGGCCCATGGCAGATTAGGGGCCTGGCAGCAGCATATGGGAGGCCCGTAATCTGCCAGCACCCTATGACAAAAAATGGAACACACCAGCAGTGTGTGAGGAGACCTGAAAGTGGCACATGGCAGAGTGTGGCGATGGAGACAGCAGCAATGGGAGGCCGTACAGGGACCCATGAGAGACTCTGGACCTGGCAGCAGCATGAGGAGGCGGTACAGGGGCCCATGGCAGATTAGGGGCCTGGCAGCAGCTATGGGAGGCCCGTAATCTGCCAGCACCCTATGACAAAAAATGGAACACACCAGCAGTGTGAGGAGGACCTGAAAGTGGCACATGGCAGAGTGTGGCGATGGAGACAGCAGCAATGGGAGGCCGTACAGGGACCCATGAGAGACTCTGGACCTGGCAGCAGCATGAGGGAGGCGGTATAGGGGCCCATGGCAATTAGGAACACACCAGCAGTGTGTGAGGCAGCAGTGGCACATGGGAGGCCCGTAATCTGCCAGCACCCAATGGACAAAAAATGGAACACCCAGCAGTGTGAGGAGACCTGAAAGTGGCACATGGCATGAGACACTGTGGACCTGGCAGCAGCATGAGGAGGCGGTACAGGGGCCCATGGCAGATTAGGGGCCTGGCAGCAGCTATGGGAGGCCCGTAATCTGCCAGCACCCTATGACAAAAAATGGAACACACCAGCAGTGTGTGAGGAGACCTGAAAGTGGCACATGGCAGAGTGTGGCGATGGAGACAGCAGCAATGGGAGGCCGTACAGGACCCATGAGAGACTGTGGACCTGGCAGCAGCATGAGGAGGCGGTACAGGGGCCCATGGCAGATTACGGGCCTGGCAGCAGCAATGGGAGGCCCGTAATCTGCCAGCACCCTATGACAAAAAATGGAACACACCAGCAGTGTGAGGAGACCTGAAAGTGGCACATGGCAGAGTGTGGCGATGGAGACAGCAGCAATGGGAGGGCCGTACAGGGACCCATGAGACACTGTGGACCTGGCAGCAGCATGAGGAGGCGGTACAGGGGCCCATGGCAGATTAGGGCCTGGCAGCAGCAATGGGAGGCCCGTAATCTGCCAGCACCCTATGACAAAAAATGGAACACACCAGCAGTGTGAGGAGACCTGAAAGTGGCACATGTTTGGGGCATGATTCATGGCGGATTTAGTCAGTTGTGTCAGGAACTGGTGGTTTGAAATCCAGACTAATCCACGCCTGATTCATTTTCACAAACGTGAGTCTCTCCACACTTTGGGTGGACAGTCGTGTCCTCCGCGGAGTTACAATACCTCCTGCCGCACTAAACACGCGCTCCGATGCCACGCTACTGGCCGGGCATGACAGCCTTTCAAGGGCAAATTCAGCTAGTTGGGGCCAAAGGTCAAGTTTCGTTGCCCAGTAGTCAAGGGAATTGTCTACCTCGGTTGGCAGGGTGCTGTCCAAGTAGGCCCAAGCCTGTTGTTTGAGGTCCTGCTCCAGGTCCACCTGATGCTGCTGCTGCTGCTGCGGCTGGTTAGTAGTTTCCTCACTGCGCTGGTGAAGAAAGCTACTCATCATCGACTGCAGACTGAGGCAGCCGCTGCTGGTGGAGCTGCCACTGCTCCTACCACCCCCACCCCTCCCCTGCTGCCATGGCAGCGGAACGCGAGCGCACAGGGCCCACAGTGTCTGAGGATGGACGTTGGCGCAGAAAGGCAGAGACCAACTGACTACATAGGTGGGTTTTTATAGTACGTTATTTTGGCCTCCCTCTCAGCAGGTGTGAAAAAGGCCACCATTTTTGAACGGTAGCGAGGGTCCAACAAGGTGGACAGCCAAAAGTCATCCCTCTGTCTGATGGTTATTATTATTTGGCTGTCGCTACGCAAGCAACCGAGCATGCTATGGGCCATTTGTGCCAAGGAATGCGAGGGACTCCCTGCCTCCATCTCCACAGCATACTGCCACGGTGCGTCTGGGTCCTCTGTCTCCTCCTCCTCCTCTACCAGATGCTCCTGCTCCTCCACTCCTGTCCGCTGAGTGGAAAAACCACCCATTTCACTCAATAATTCCTGAGCACAAATGTCCTCCTCTACCTCCTCCTCTTCTTCCTGTCCTGCCCCCCACAGGGGTCATGTGGCGTTGAGATCTGTGCGCCACGTCTACCGCACCCTGACCAGCCATTGTTAACAGCATTTGTTCCAGGACGTGCAATAGAGGAATGACGTCGTTCATCCCATAGTCCTGCCGACACTCACGAATAGCGTGGCCTCCTCAAAGGGCCTGAGCAAGCGGCAGGTGTCACGCATGAGCTGCCAATGGCTGACATCGAAGTTACACAGGGGAGTACCTTTATCCGCTTGTAACATCAGGAAATCGGTGATGGACTTTCGCTGTTCGTAAAGGCGGTCTAACATGTGTAGGGTTGAATTCCACCTTGTTGCAATGTCGCAGATCAGGCGATGCTGTGGAATTCCGTTCTGCCGCTGCAGCTCAAGGAGGGTGTGCTTTGCGGTGTAGGAATGGCTGAAATGCATGCAAAGTTTACGTGACATTTTAAGGATGTCTTGCAGTGGGATGGTGGATTTTAGGAACCGCTTGACAACCAGATTGAACACGTGAGCCATGCATGGCGCATGGCACAACCTTCCTTGACGCAGAGCAGACACCATGTTCTTTCCGTTGTCGGTCAACATGGTTCCGATTTTCAGTTTGCACGGAGACAGCCATCTGTCGATTTCTCTGTTCATTACACTCAGAGTTCCTCCCCTGTGTGACTACGTTCGCCAAGGCATACCAGGTGCAGCACAGCGTGACACCGTTTCGCCCTGCACATGTGATATGCCGGTCGGGTAATGGGACTTGGCACGGGGGGGTGGCGGCTGAGGACACGGCGGAAGAAGAGGTGGTAGAGGCGGACATCTTTGCCGGACCAAGGACGTGCAAACGTGGAGGCAAAAGCGGCGTGACCTGTCCAAGTTGCTGGTGCGGCTGTGACGGCACCACGTTCACACAGTGGGCCGTAAATGACATGTACTGTCCCTGACCGTAGTTACAGCTCCACACATCGGCGCTGCCGTGCACTTTGGCAGAGACCGACATGCTCAAAGACTGGCCCACCATCTCTTCTACATGTGAATGCAGGGCTGGCACTGCCTTTTTGGCGAAGAAATGCCGGCTTGGCACTCTCCACGGCGGCGCGGCACAAGCCATCATTTCTCGGAAAGGTGCTGAGTCCACCAGTTGGAAAGGGAGGGACTGCAGCACCAGCAACTTGGACAGGAGGACGTTCAGCTTTTGCACCGTCGGGTGCGTGCTCGCAAACTGTTGTCTCTTGGAAACGGATTCCAAGAAAGACTGCTGACGGAATCCGTGAAGAGGAGTAGCAGGAGAAGGAGCATCTGAACGAGCGGAAGATGCCAACGAGCGACAACTCCCCTCAGCAGAGGTGTTGGAGCCTTGACTGGCTGATAGAGGGCGATTGACGTCGGGTGATGGAGCAAGTAACGGAGCGGGTGATGGAGCGGGGGGCTGGGGCAGGCAGAACCGCCGTATCTTTATCACGGTTTTCCCAGGCCACCAAATGGCGACGCTGCATATGCTGACGCAATGCTGTAGTCCCAACATGGGCCCCCTGGCCACGCTTGACTTTCTGGCCACATAGTCGACATACGCTACGTTTACTTCCTCGGGCGGCTTGACGAAAAATTGCCACACCGCCGAGTAGGAAACTTTGCCCCCGATACTCCTCACTGGCTGACTGCTGCTTCCTCCTCCGTGCACACCGGCACCACTACTGGCCGTGGTGGTAGGCTGCAGTGGAGCTGGTGCTGTACTCCGTGGCCGTTTGCCTCCACTGACACTGCTGCGACCCTGCTGCCCTCCTGGGCAACCCACCGACTGTTTTGCTAGCTGCCAAGCTGCCACCCTCTTCTCCTGATGATGCGGAAGCAATAGCCTGATGACGACGAGGCTGCCAAGTGCGATCAGCCTCATCATCATCAATTAGGGTCTCCGCCTCACTACTAGCCCCCTCTGCTGCGTGTGGGTCAGGAGACAGACCTGTCTCTAGACCGGCTACCGAGCCACTCTCCTCGCCACTACTTCTTCGCCTGGCTGCTGAAGAGGCGGATGTCTCCCCCCGTTCCTGACCGCCCTCTGTTAGCTCTTCCTCACTGTACAGTGGGGCTGAGCCCACAGCATGCGATACTTCGCTTGGTGAGGGAACACCAAAGGACAGGGGCAGGTAGAGGACACGTGATTTCAGTGGCTTGCTCCTGGGCCATGCTAACTAACGGTTGTGTCTGACGTACCCACCGACCGTTGGCTGTAGGTGTCAGAGGTGACCTGGGAAGAGGAAGACGACCGAGCCAACCAATCGATGACGGCAGGGTTGTCGGTGGAGACACGACCGCTGGATGACACCGGAGCACTGGCCTCTGGCTGCGACTAGTGCTGCCCTCGTCCCCCTTCCTCTGCTGCCACGTCTGCTCGCTCCTAAAACATTGCCTCCTCTGCCACTCCTCTGCATGTTGTCTGACATACTCTTTAATTAAACGATTCTGTGTCCCTGAGTAACAATTCTGTGTCTGTCCCTGAGTAACAATTCTGTGTCCCTGAGTAACAATTCTGTGTCCCTCAGTAACAATTCTGTGTCCCTCAGTAACAATTCTGTGTCTGTCCCTGAGTAACAATTCTGTGTCTGTCGCTGAGTAACAATTCTGTGTCCCTCCGTAACAATTCTGTGTCCCTCAGTAACAATTCTGTGTCTGTCCCTGAGTAACAATTCTGTGTCTGTCCCTCAGTAACAATTCTGTGTCTGTCCCTCAGTAACAATTCTGTGTCCCTCAGTAACAATTCTGTGTCCCAGTAATAATTCTGTGTCTGTCCCTGAGTAACAATTTTGTGTCTGTCCCTGAGTAACAATTCTGTGTCCCTGAGTAACAATTCTGTGTCCCTCAGTAACAATTCTGTGTTCCCTCAGTAACAATTCTGTGTCCCTCAGTTACAATTCTGTGTCCCTCAGTAACAATTCTGTGTCCCTCAGTAACAATTCTGTGTCTGTCCCTGAGTAACAATTCTGTGTCCCTGAGTAACAATTCTGTGTCCCTCAGTAACAATTCTGTGTCCCTCAGTAACAATTCTGTGTCTGTCCCTGAGTAACAATTCTGTGTCTGTCGCTGAGTAACAATTCTGTGTCCCTCCGTAACAATTCTGTGTCCCTCAGTAACAATTCTGTGTCTGTCCCTGAGTAACAATTCTGTGTCTGTCCCTCAGTAACAATTCTGTGTCTGTCCCTCAGTAACAATTCTGTGTCCCTCAGTAACAATTCTGTGTCCCTCAGTAATAATCTGTGTCTGTCCCTGAGTAACAATTTTGTGTCTGTCCCTGAGTAACAATTCTGTGTCCCTGAGTAACAATTCTGTGTCCCTCAGTAACAATTCTGTGTCCCTCAGTAACAATTCTGTGTCCCTCAGTTACAATTCTGTGTCCCTCAGTAACAATTCTGTGTCCCTCAGTAACAATTCTGTGTCTGTCCCTGAGTAACAATTCTGTGTCTGTCGCTGAGTAACAATTCTGTGTCCCTCCGTAACAATTCTGTGTCCCTCAGTAACAATTCTGTGTCTGTCCCTGAGTAACAATTCTGTGTCTGTCCCTCAGTAACAATTCTGTGTCTGTCCCTCAGTAACAATTCTGTGTCCCTCAGTAACAATTCTGTGTCCCTCAGTAATAATTCTGTGTCTGTCCCTGAGTAACAATTTTGTGTCTGTCCCTGAGTAACAATTCTGTGTCCCTGAGTAACAATTCTGTGTCCCTCAGTAACAATTCTGTGTCCTCAGTAACAATTCTGTGTCCCTCAGTTACAATTCTGTGTCCCTCAGTAACAATTCTGTGTCCCTCAGTAACAATTCTGTGTCTGTCCCTGAGTAACAATTCTGTGTCTGTCCCTAAGTAACAATTCTGTGGCACTAAGTAACGTTTCTGTGGCCCTAAGTAACGTTTCTGTGGCCCTAAGTAACGATTCTGTGGCCCTAAGTAACGTTTCTGTAGCCCTAAGTAAAATTTCTGTGGCCCTAAGTAACGTTTCTGTGGCCCTAAGTAACATTTTGTGGCCCCAAGTACGGTTCTGTGTCCCTCAGTAACAATTCTGTATCCCTCAGTAACAATTCTGTGTCTGTCCCTGAGTAACAATTCTTTGTCCCTAAGTAACGTTTCTGTGGCCCTAAGTAACAGTTCTGTGGCCCTCAGTAACAATTCTGTGTCCCTCAGTAACATTTCTGTGTCTGTCCCTAAGTAACAATTCTGTGACCCTAAGTAACGTTTCTGTGGCCCTAAGTAACGATTCTGTGGCCCTAAGTAACTGTTTCTGTGGCCCTCAGTAACAATTCTGTGTCCCTCAGTAACAATTCTGTGTCTGTCCCTAAGTAACAATTCTGTGGCCCTAAGAAACGTTTCTGTGGCCCAAAGTAACGTTTCTGTGGCCCTAAGTAACGATTCTGTGGCCCTCAGTAACGATTCCGTGGCCCTCAGTAACAATTCTGTGTCCCTCAGTAACAATTCTGTGTCTGTCCCTAAGTAACAATTCTGTGGCCCTAAGTAACGTTTCTGTGGCCCTAAGTAACGGTTCTGTGTCCCTCAGTAACAATTCTGCGTCCCTCAGTAACAATTCTGTTGTCTGTCCCTGAGTAACAATTCTGTGTCCCTAAGTAACGTTTTTCTGTGGCCCTAAGTAACTGTTCTGTGGCCCTCAGTAACAATTCTGTGTCCCTCAGTAACAATTCTGTGTCTGTCCCTAAGTAACAATTCTGTGGCCCTAAGTAACGTTTCTGTGGCCCTAAGTAACGTTTCTGTGGCCCTAAGTAACATTTCTGTGCCCTAAGTAACGTTTCTGTGTCCCTAAGTAACGTTTCTGTGTCCCTAACTAACGTTTCTGTGTCCCTAACTCTCTCCCTGAATACAGCCAGGTCTGCCTCTGTTGAATGACTGGAGGCAAATGGAGAATTCTAAAATGGCCGCCATTTATAGCTCGACCATTACACAGTGCTGGCTGGCTGCTGATTGGCTAATGCGATCACATGTCATGAATGAATGCATTATGGGTCAGCGCGCCTTGTCTGCGCGCCTTCCCAGACATCCCCGCTCCGTCGCCGCACATGTCGCCGCCATTTTAGGGAAATTTTCCTAATATTCGAAACGAATTCCACTTCGCCTATTTCGATTCGCTCATCTCTAGTGGCCAGCCTCCACAGCTAGAGTCCCGTTGAGTCCCTGAGGCCCCTGCCCAGTGGTAGGTTTGCCGCCTGTTACCCGAAGCCCCTGCCCAGTGGTAGGTTGCCGCCTGTTTGCCCGAAGCCCCTGCCCAGTGGTAGGTTGCCGTCTGTTGCCCGAAACCCCTGCCCAGTGGTAGGTTGCCGCCTGTTGCCCGAAGCCCCGCCCAGTGGTAAGTTGCCCGTCTGTTGCCCGAGTCCCCTGTAGGTTGCCGTCTGTTGCCCGAGTCCCCTGCCCAGTGTAGGTTGCTGTCTGTTGCCCAGGCCCCTGCCCAGTGGTAGGTTTGCCGTCTGTTGCCCGAGTAGGTTGCCGTCTGTTGCCCGAGGCCCCTGCCCAGTGGTAAGTTGCCACATGTTGCCCGAGGCCCCTGCCCAGTGGTAGGTTGCCGTCTGTTGCCCGAGGCCCCTGCCCAGTGGTAGGTTGCCGTCTGTTGCCCGAGGCCCCTGCCCAGTGGTAGGTTGCCACCTGTTGCCCGAGTCTCCAATCCACTGTCCAGTCACGGAGGGAGCTCAGCAGAGGCCCCAAGTCGAGGGGGGGAGATTGCCTGCCTGTCGCTGAAGATCCCCCCCGTGCCTGGAATAGTCCCTGGGTTTGCGCACACATCACGCTCCCTGCCATTTCCCTATTGAGTGTCTGTCAATTTGTTGCTTCAATAAAGTTTGTGTGTTCCCCATCTTCTCCGTGTGCTCTGTTCTGCCTACGCTTCCGTTACACCCACCATTAGAATATACCGCCCTGCATCCACCCACTTCTAATGGTGGGCACACATTAGGTCATGCGGTGCCACATGCGCCAGTTCCAAGATTGTACAAATGTCTAAATAGTGGCACGCGTGAATAAAAATTGTCCACGTATAAGTGGTAACCCCATATGGAAAAAAGCATGACACCAAGTCCCCAAACTATCTTGTCACTGCTCCCCCATGTAGTCTGGGCATCCGGGGGGCTCCACGTGACTATCTTGTCCCTCGTAAATCTGAAAACTTATAAGTATAGCCTGTTGTCCTCTCACAGGTTTTCTACATCTTGACCCCATATCTGGCACGCTTGCTGGGGAGAAATTGTTGAACGCAAGGCGGCCAGAAAAATTAATGAGGGACTCCTCAACGCAGATGTTTTGCTGGGGAGTATAGACATCTGCAAATTTTTGGTTAAGGTGATTTACGAGGGGCTGAATTTTGTGGAGCCGGTCAAATTCAGGGTCACCCCGAGGATGACAGAGTGTATTGTCATTGAAATGCATAAAACACATTATACTCTCATATCTATGCCTGGCCATGGCAGCAGAGAACACGGCATATGATGAATCGGGTCTGCGGACCAATAAAACCGCAATTCATTCTTCTTAGTAATGCCCATGTTGAGGGTATTACTAAGGGAAAAAAAAGTAAATTCGGAAACCGTAATGAGTTTCCATGCGAATGGTCTGGCAAGGTTTGAATTTGGGTTGGTGGCGATAAATTGTTGTGCATATAAAATGCTTTGATCCACAATCAACGCATACAGATATTCTGTGAAAAACAGCTCCAAAAATCAAGGGGAGTATTTAAATTTGCTATTTCCACCTTAATTCCAGGTTGGGCAGTGAGTGGGGGAAGTACGGGTGCTGCAGAATTTGTGGACTGCCAATCGGGATTTGCAAGCACATCCAGAAGGATAATAGGAGCTCTACAGGCCTGTGTGCAAATTCTTGGTGGCCGCGGGACAATACTTGTGCTCACCATCACACCGACTTGTACTGGACTTATGGGACTCGCACATCACCAAGTCATACTGCAGTGCTGGTATTATTATTATTATACAGGATTTATGGAGCCAACAGTTTGCTCAGCGCTTTACAGTATAACGGGAGACAATACAGCAACAATACAAGAGGGATAGGAGGGCCTGATCCTGGGAGCTTACAATCTAAGAGATATGTGAAAGACCAAGATGTACTAGACCGCTGGTGCTCGCCAGTTCACCAAAAGGTAGCGCGGCACTAGTACTGGCACTCTGCTGCATATGAGAGTCCCTCAAAATTTACCGACAAGTGCTAACAGAGATCAGGCCTGATTCTGCCAACACTGCAGTTTTGTGTGCAATGTATCAGTGACAGTGACCTACTGACACTGCACTTGCTGGGGGAAAAGGGGGGGGGGTAAGCGTCGAGACTAAACGCAGGTGCTGGCAAGTGCAGGGGCTGATCTCACTAACGCTGCATTTTTCGGGACGCTATACTATTGTGAACGCTGGTATAGTGCAGATCTGATCAAAGATATTGATCCGTTCAGACACTATACTAGCAATGGAGGTTTATTGTGTATGAGCGTCTTCCTGGCAGTGAAGGGGGGGGTTAAATGTGATGACTGGTGTACTGACTGGCAATCTGACGCCATCTGGGAGGGGCATGAAAACCACAGGAGCACAAATCATGTATATGTATTGTGACGGTAGGCAGGACAGAACACACAAGGCCGACGGCAAACACTTAAAGCTTTATTAAACCAGACAACAGTCACTCAATGGGGAGTAGTGCAGGGAGAGAGAGTCCAAAATACTTGCAATCCAGCCCCGGTGGGCAAAGTTAAAGTCTCTACGGCAGTTTGTAATCCAAGAGGCAGTTCATAAGCAGTCAGATAACACAAGGGAAGCATACACCTCATGCAGAGCTGATGTGGTAGTCTCAGGCAAAGCTGATGCGGTAGTCTCAGGTAAAGCTGATGTAGATTCTGGGGTCCCCCTTCTTCCAATGGGTCTCAGGCAGAGTCGGAGCTGTAGCTGGCCAGCTAAGACCAGCCCTAGGTTGTTAATATGGTCACATTTATGTGTATACCAAACCTGCCAATAACCTCAGTACTGTATATATGTGTATATGTTAAAGTCAAAAGCAGAATCATTGCTGTAATTTTATGTCTTTGATTGTTATATGACATTTATATATTCATTGTGTTAGCAGAAGCAGAAAAAGGAAAATATGCCTTTAAGAGTTAAGTATAAAGGTGAGCCAATCACAGACAGCCTCATACTGTCCAG
>CATNWA010004934.1:0-13437 GCA_951230385.1 Staurois parvus
AGACTTTCTTTCGTGGTATTTTGATCTCCTCTGCGGGTTTTTTTATTTTTTTTTTGCATAAACAAAAAAAAGACTGACAATTTTGAAAAAAAACCCTATTTTTTTTTTTTTTTGGTATTAAACATGCCCAGTAAAAACAAAATGTTAATTTCATCCAAAATGGTTTCTGCTCCATATTTTTGCTAAAAAAAAAAAAACCAATACACTGTAAATGAATTGGTTTACAATGAAAGTTATAGCGTCTACAAATGGCAGTATAGATACTGGGAGTTTTTATTTTTTTTTAAAACTAGTTTAAAGGCGGGAATCGGGGACTTATAGCAGGAATAATGCTGTCAGTGTCAGTGGAAAAAGAGTGCCCCATCATTGGTGTCAGTGGGAGGAATAGTGCCCCATCATTGGTGTCAGTGGGGGAATAGTGCCCCATCATTGGTGTCAGTGGAGGAATAGTGCCCCATCATTGGTGTCAGTGGGAGGAATAGTGCCCCATCATTGGTGTCAGTTAAATAGCCCCAGCTTTGTTCATGGGTAAATTATCCCAATCATTGGGACATGGAGGAATATCCCATCATTGGTTTCCAGTGCAGAATAGTGCACTACATGGGTGTCAGGTGGTAATAGGCCCTATCATTGGGCAGTGAAATATGCCCTATCATGGGGGCATGAGAATATGCCCCATCATGGATCAGTGGAAACCAGTCCCCATCATTGTATCATGGAGAATAGTCTGCTATCGGGTCATGGAGGAATAGTCTCCATCATGTGTCATGGAGAATATTGCTCATCATTGTCAAGTGAGGAATACTCTTCATCGTTGCATGATGAGGGCCCATCATTGTCGTCAGTGGTGAATAACCCATCATTGTTCTTCATGAATTTGCTGTTTCATTGTGGAGAAGTAGAAACTTTTGTGCCCCATCATTGGTATCAGTGGGGGGGAAATTAGTGACTCCTTCAATGTCGGTCTACAGTGAGTAGGATTAGTGCCCCTTCATTGGTGTCAGGTGGGAGGAATCAGTTGACTCCTGCATGGGGGCAGTAGAATAGCCCCACGCCCCATGGGGCATGAAGATTGTTCCCCTTCATTGGTGTCAATGGGAGGAATTAGTGCCCCATCAGTGGCAAAGATCCCCTTCATTGTCAGTGGAGAATTTCCGCCATCATTGTGTCATATAATAGGTCCCATCTGTGGGCCATGAGAATAGGCCCCGTCAAATTGTGTCAGTGAAGAATAAGCCCCCATCATGTGGGGCAGAATATATCCCCAGGGCTGGGAAAGAGGCCCGCAGGTGCATGTAAATAGTTCCCATCATTGTGTCAGTGGAGAATACTGCCCCATCATGTTCATGGGAATACTCTGCCCCATCATGTGCAGTGGAAATATGACGCCACATCATTGTGCTGAAATATGCCCCATTCAGTGGGGTACAGTGGAGAATAGGTCCCACATTGGTCATTGAAGTGGCCCGTGCATGGGTCAGTAGAAAGCCCCAATCATGTGTCATGGAAAAGTCGTCCATCGTGGGCAGTTGAATAGTCCCCATCATTGTACAGGGAGAATATCCCTAAACTTCATGGGTTCATGTAGAATATCACCCACTCTGGGGCAGGTGGTAATAGCCCCATCATTGTGCATGGAGGAATATGCCCCATGAGGGGCATGATGGTACAGGTCCCACATTTTCAGGGTGAATAGTGCCCATCATTGTATCAGTGATAGTGTCCCATCATTGGTCATGAGAATAGTGCCCCATCCATGGGTGTCAGTGGAGGAATAGTGCCCATCATTGGTCGTCCAGTGGGAGAATATGCACCATCATTGTATCAGTTAGGTAACAGTGCCCCATCATTGGCTTGAAAGGAATAGTGGCCCATCTATTGGTGTCATGTAGGAATATGCCCATCATTGGTGTCAGTGGGAGGAATAGTGCCCCATCATTGTGTCAGTAGGCCCCATCTGTTCAGGAATAGTGCCCCATCATTGGTGTCAGTGGAATCTTGGGAAATAAGTGCCCCCATCATTGGTAGGGTCAGTGGTACAGGAATAGTGCCCATCATTTGGTGTCAGATGATGAATAGTCCCCCATCATTGTGTCCAGTGGAAGGAATAGTGCCCCCCATCCATTGTGTCATGGGAGAATAGTGCCCCATTCATTGGTGTCATTGGTCTATTTGGAAGGAATAGTGCCCCATCATGGGTGGCAGTGGAAGACTAGT
Source organism: Staurois parvus (assembly GCA_951230385.1). Lineage (NCBI taxonomy): Eukaryota > Metazoa > Chordata > Amphibia > Anura > Ranidae > Staurois > Staurois parvus. The sequence continues at coordinate 2,218 of CATNWA010004934.1, forward strand.
GCCCCATCATTGTACTGTCAGAGAATAGTGCCCAATCATTGAGTATGATGGTGGGGAGGAATAGTTGCCCATCATTGGGGTCAGTGGGAGGAATAGTGCCCCATCATTGTGTCAGTGGGAGAATAGTGTCCCATCATTGGTGTCATATAATATCCCAGTGCAGCCGTGGCAGCCAGAGGGTTAAAGCTGAGTGCCCGTTTCCCCTGGTCCTCCCCCCTGTGGGGGGATCAGATCCCGGCACACACAGGACACATTCATCCCCGGCACACGGAGCTGTAATTTAGGAAATGACATGTCAGGAGGACACGTATGCAGTGATAGGACAAGAGCTGCTTTCATCTTCTACTCTCCATTGTATTTCTGCCATTGCTGGGAGGAGGAAGTCACCTGACCCGTACAACCCCCCCCCCCCAGCCATTGCACTGATCTATTACCATGTGAATTCCCAGCATCCCCGGCGGCTGTGTGCAGTCAGGTGACCAGTCAGCTGAGCAGAGTGCAGACAGGGAAGTGTGACACTGAGAGGAGGAGGGGGGGAGGACAGGATTACTCCATCATCATCATCCCCTCCATTCATAGCGCTCTCCTCGGCTCCCTGTAAGTACAATCTACACGTCGGGGTCACACGGGAGTCCTCTGATGGGGCAAAGTCAGGGCATGAGTGTGGGAGAAGAATGGTCATTGTGGGGGGGTCACAGGATGATACCGCAGGAGGAGACAAGGATACAGGGAGATCCTGATGATACAAGAAGATACAATGTATCCGGTGTTAGTTCTCTGAGGACGATGATTTGTATCCATTCTGTCCTCGATCATCGATCTCCTCGCATCGTCCTCTTCATTCCACATTCAGCAGCTTCTGATGACTCTGCAGGGGGAATGCAGGGGGAATGCAGGGGGAATGCTGGGGGAATGCTGGGGGAATGCTGGGGGAATGCTGGGGGAATGCAGGGTGAATGCTGGGGGAATGCAGGGTGAATGCTGGGGGAATGCAGGGTGAATGCAGGGTGAATGCTGGGGGAATGCTGGGGGAATGCTGGGGGAATTCAGGGTGAATGCTGGGGGAATGCAGGGTGAATGCAGGGTGAATGCTGGGGGAATGCAGGGTGAATGCTGGGGGAATGCAGGGTGAATGCTGGGGAATGCAGGGTGAATGCTGGGGGAATGCAGGGTGAATGCTGGGGGAATGCTGGGTGAATGCTGGGTGAATGCAGGGTGAATGCAGGGTGAATGCAGGGTGAATGCTGGGGGAATGCTGGGGGAATGCTGGGGGAATGCTGGGGGAATGCTGGGGGAACGCTGGGGGAATGCAGGGGGAACGCTGGGGGAATGCAGGGTGAACGCTGGGGGAATGCAGGGTGAACGCTGGGGGAATGCAGGGTGAACGCTGGGGGAATGCAGGGTGAACGCTGGGGGAATGCAGGGGTGAACGCTGGGGAATGCAGGGTGAACGCTGGGGGAATGCAGGGTGAACGCTGGGGAATGCAGGGTGAACGCTGGGGGAATGCAGGGTGAACGCTGGGGGAATGCAGGGTGAACGCTGGGGGAATGCAGGGGGAATGCAGGGTGAACGCTGGGGGAATGCAGGGTGAATACAGTTGGAATGCAGAGCGAATCAGGACCGTTGTTGTGTGTATGGGAAGGAATCTCCAGCGGCAGATATTAGGGGTCTCCTGAGCAAAGCTGAGGGTTGTCGTTGATCAGGGAGAGCCTGGGGGGGGGGGGGGGGGGGGGGGGGGGGGGGGGGAAACGAGACAGATGGGGCGGCAGATATTAGAGGTCTTCTTGACTTTTCAGCTGAGGGTTGTCGGCCAGGGGCGGACTGACAACTCATGGGGGCCCCCGGGCAATAGGGGATCATGGGGCCCCTGTGTCCTTGCCCACACCCAAAAAAGCCTATGGAAAAGGTACCAGGGGCATCTCATGGGGCCCCCTACTGACCCCCGGGCCCTTGGGCAGTGCCCGAGTTTCCAAATGGTCAGTCCGCCCCCAGATGTCGCTGATTGTGGAGCACACCAGGTGAGGAGGGGGGACGGACGAGACAGATGGGGCGGCAGATATAAGGGGTCTTCCTGATGCTTCAGCTGAGGGTTGTCGCTGATCGGGGAGAGCCCCGGGTGGGGGGGGAGACAGATGGGGCGGCAGATATAAGGGGTCTTCCTGATGCTTCAGCTGAGGGTTGTCGCTGATAGGGGAGAGCCCCGGGTGGGGGGGGGGAGACAGATGGGGCGGCAGATATAAGGGGTCTTCCTGATGCTTCAGCTGAGGGTTGTCGCTGATAGGGGAGAGCCCCGGGTGGGGGGGGGGAGGAGACAGACGGGATGGCAGATACAAGGGGTCTTCCTGACGTGTCAGCTGAGGGTTGTCGCTGATCGGGGAGCGCCCCGGATGGGGGGACAGAGGGGCCGCAGATTTTGCAGCATCGTTTGTACGGCCGTTTTTTCCAATGCGATGCGTGTCTGAGACGCTCTCTTGTCATGTGCTCGTGTCTCTGATCCAACAGTTTCTTTTCCCTTCTATACCGGGGCTCTCATCAATCTCTTAGGGCAGTGGTTGTCCAACTGTGAGCTACAGGGGGCCTCAAATGTGGCCCCTGACATCACCAAAGGGCCACACAATGTTCAGTGTATGTAAAGCTTGAGAGAGGTGAGGGGGGCCGGGGAGGTGAGGGGGTCGGGGAGGTGAGGGGGGGCCGGGGAGGTGAGGTGGGGGGGGGGGGCCGGGGAGGTGAGGGGGGTCGGGGAGGCGAGGGGGGCCGGAGAGGCGAGGGGGGCCGGGGAGGCGAGGGGGGGCCGGGGAGGCGAGGGGGGCCGGAGAGGTGAGGGGGGGGCCGGAGAGGTGAGGAGGGTCGGGGAGGTGAGGGGGGCCGGGGAGGGGCCGGGGGCCGAGGAGGGGATGAGGGTCAGAGAGTGAGGACAGGAGATATTGTTGGCTGCAGAAGACGATAGGATGGGGAAATGTTACATGAGGTTAGTAGGGATCAATGCTATGACCCTGATCAATGTTCCCACGACACTGCCGAGGGCCACACATCATTTAACAAAGGGCCACAGTGTGGGCACCAACAGCTAAGACCCAACCAGCGGCCTCAGGGCTGCATGTGGACCTTTGGCACTAATCTGTGTTTCCCTTCTGCCCTGTTATAGATGTGATTCTAGCAGTCTCCTGTCATGTGTCTCCAGTCTGTGGCCCCCTCCAGTGTGTCCCCGGCTCCAACAATTCCCAGTATGTTCAGTCTCTGACCATCGCTTGTCTCGTGCCCTGAGCTAGCCTTTGATGTTATCCTGTCTTGTGTCTGCTGTCTCTGACGCTGAATATTCTTTGGATTTCATATGTGGCCCTTTGGGGTTGTCAGGGGCCACACTTGAAGCTCCCATATCAAGAAAGTTGTCCACCACTGGCTTGCACTCCTGTAGCTCACATGCTCTGTAATGTGTCAGTCTCTTGTCACGCATGTAGATCTCTAATGTGCCAGTCTCTTGTCACGCATGTAGATCTCTAATGTGCCAGTCTCTTGTCACGCATGTAGATCTCTAATGTGCCAGTCTCTTGTCACGCATGTAGATCTCTAATGTGCCAGTCTCTTGCCACGCATGTAGATCTGTAATGTGCCAGTCTCGTCACGCATGTAGATCTCTAATGTGCCAGTCTCTCGTCACACATGTAGATCTCTAATGTGCCAGTCTCTTGTCACGCATGTAGATCTCTAATGTGCCAGTCTCTTGTCACGCATGTAGATCTCTAATATGCCAGTCTCTTGTCACGCATGTAGATCTGTAATGTGCCAGTCTCTTGTAATGCATGTAGATCTCTAATGTGCCAGTCTCTTGTCACGCATGTAGATCTCTTAATGTGCCAGTCTCTTGTCACGCATGTAGATCTCTTAATGTGCCAGTCTCTTGTCACGCATGTAGATCTCTTAATGTGCCAGTCTCTTGTCACGCATGTAGATCTCTAATGTGCCAGTCTCTTGTCACGCATGTAGATCTCGAATGTGCCAGTCTCTTGTCACGCATGTAGATCTCTAATGTGCCAGTCTCTTGTCACGCATGTAGATCTCTAATGTGCCAGTCTCTTGCCACGCATGTAGATCTGTAATGTGCCAGTCTCGTCACACATGTAGATCTCTAATGTGCCAGTCTCTTGTCACGCATGTAGATCTCTAATGTGCCAGTCTCTTGTCACGCATGTAGATCTCTAATATGCCAGTCTCTTGTCACGCATGTAGATCTGTAATGTGCCAGTCTCTTGTAATGCATGTAGATCTCTAATGTGCCATTCTCTTGTCACGCATGTAGATCTCTAATATGCCAGTCCCTGGTACCACTCATCACTCTGTAACGTGCCAGTCTCTTGTTACACACATAGAGGGTCATGGGCAGCCAAGGCTCGCTGATGGAGGTGGGGAGTGAAGGCTGGCCCAGGTAGTCGCTGGTTCTCCTCCTTCGTTGGAACACGTTTGGTCGGTCCTCACCACGGCAGACTGGGAACATCTCCCAAGAGCTGCAGTTTCAGAGTTGCTCAAATTCTTACACTTGTCCATTTTTTTTTTTTTCTACTTCCAACTTCAGGGACAACATGTTCACTTGCTACCTATAATATCCCACCCGCTGTCATTGCAACCAGATCATCCATGTTATTGGCTTTACCGATCAGTGGTCGTAATGTTATGGCGGATGCTTGGAGTTCTCCTTCCTATCACAGCAGATTTCCATTGGAGTCTCATCAGTGTGTGTGGTGTCTATGGAACAGTCGTCCTCTTTTTTTTTTTTCCGGTGACTAGGCTCCTCGGCCGGGGTTGTCAGAGTAGAGGTGGCATTGCTCGGTTCCCCTCGGCTGATGGAAATACTGCAGCCTCTTCCTCTTTTCTGAGATTCATCCTGGAACTCGGGTGACTCACCACATCAGAGGAGCCGAGGCCGCTGTGCTTCGCTCTGCCATTGTATGCACACAGCCTGGGAGATCCGTGAGTCCATCTGTCTGTGTATTCATGTCTGTGATGTGTGTACTGCGCTCCGGTATGTGTGTTGTTTGGGTGATTGATGAGGCTCGGCTTACAGATGGGAATTGGTGAATGTCGGATTGGGGGGGAGAAGTCGCCGGAGCCGGTTCTACGCTGTAATATGTTCCGTTTATTCATCGCCTTCACGAAGATGCAGCCATTGACATTAGTCCCTGCCCCCCCCCCCCCCCCAGGGAGCTCACACTCCAAGGACCTGGGTGCAGGATCGCTCGCTTGCATCACAACAGCTTTTCTTTCCATTCATCTCAATGGCAAAGCAGATCAATGCCACCGGGCTAATGGGCTATTCAGGAGGAAATCTGTGATCGCGGTCCATTTATTTGTAGTTGGACCGCTCTCCTCTAAGACCGGGGCTTGACCAATGTGCTTTGAATCTACGAGCCAGATAGAAAAAAGTTAGGAGACATTTTTTTTCTTTCAATTTTTAATTTAATATTTTAATTTTATTAATTCTTTTTTTTATTTTTTATTTTTTTTCATTTCTTATCAGCATAATGTGGGTTGTCAGCGCCCAGGACTTCACGTGATGCTACAATCACGGCAAAAGCGCATCACGTTTTGGGCGCCATTAAAACTTGCGTTTTGCGATCACAGCAATTTCTGCCACAATCCCAAAAAGCCCAGGGGGTGAACGGAGCCGCCCTTGGTTCAGACATATGTATGCGATTATGAATGCGGTTTTGAAACCCACAGATTCACATGGCAGGCTATTTGTGTTCCTATTGAGGTGGTTCACACAGATAGCGATCCGCAGGCTTTGCGTTTTGGGAGTCATTAAGCAACTTGTTCACTCCCTTGTTATCTCTCGCCTTGACTATTGTAACTCCCTCCTCATTGGCTGACCTCATCGCAGGCTAGCCCCTCTTCAGTCTATCATGAATGCTGCTGCCAGACTCATCCACCTTACTAACCGTTCTGTATCAGCCACCCCTCTCTGCCAATCCCTCCACTGGTCTCCACTTCAGTGTCCTCCACCCCCCTCTTGCCAATCCCTCCACTGGCCTCCAGTGTCCTCCACCCCTCTCTGCCAATCCCTCCACTGGCCTCCACTCAGTGTCCTCCATCCCTCTCTGCCAATCCCTCCACTCTGGCCTCCACTCGGTGTCCTCCACCCCTCTCTGCCAATCCCTCCACTGGCCCCCACTCAGTGTCCTCCACCCCTCTCTGCCAATCCCTCCACTGGCCTCCACTCGGTGTCCTCCATCCCTCTCTGCCAATCCCTCCACTGGTCTCCACTCAGTGTCCTCCACCCCTCTCTGCCAATCCCTCCACTGTCCTCCATTCAGTGTCCTCCATCCCTCTCTGCCAATCCCTCCACTGGCCTCCATTCAGTGTCCTCCACCCCTCTCTGCCAATCCCTCCACTGGCCTCCACTCAGTGTCCTCCATCCCTCTCTGCCAATCCCTCCACTGGCCTCCATTCAGTGTCCTCCCCCCTCTCTGTCAATCCCTCCACTGGCCTCCATTCAGTGTCCTCCTCCCCTCTCTGTCAATCCCTCCACTGTCTCCATTCAGTGTCCTCCATCCCTCTCTGCCAATCCCTCCACTGGCCTCCATTCAGTGTCCTCCACCCCTAAATCTGGTCTCCCTGGACCCTGCATTCACTATATAGTCTCCCCCGGACCCTGCATTCACTATATCCGCTCTCCCCGGACCCCGCATTCACTATATCTGGTCTCCCCGGACCCCGCATTCACTATATCCGCTCTCACCCCCCGGACCCCGCATTCACTATATCCTGTCTCCCCGGACCCTGGCATTCACTATATCCTGTCCTCCCCGGACCCTGCATTCACTATATCCTGTCTCCCCGGACCCTGCATTCACTATATCCGCTCTCCCCGGACCCCGCATCACTATATCTGCTCTCCCCGGACCCCCGCATTCACTATATCCGCTCTCCCCGACCCCATTCACTATATCTGCTCTCCCCGGACCCCGCATTCACTATATCCGCTCTCCCCGGACCCCGCATTCACTATATCCGCTCTCCCCGGACCCTGCATTCACTATAATTCCGGTCTTCTGCTGACAGGAGTGGCACCCGTGTGTGGTCTTCTACTGACAGGAGTGGCACCCGGTGTGGTCTTCTGCTGACAGGAGTGGCACCCGGTGTGGTCTTCTGCTGACAGGAGTGGCACCCGTGTGGTCTTCTACTGACAGGAGTGGCACCTGGTGTGGTCTTCTGCTGACAGGAGTGGCCCCCGGTGTGGTCTTCTGCTGCTGTAGCCCATCTGCTTCAAGGTTGGACGTGTTTGTTGTGCGTTCAGAGTTGGTTTTCTGCATACCTTGGTTTGTAACAAGTGGTTATTGGAGTTACTGTTGCCTTTCTATCATCTCCAACCAGTCTGCCCATTCTCCTCTGATATCAACAAAGGCTTTTTTCCTCCACACAACTGCCACTTACTGGATATATTTTCTCTTTTTCTGACCATTCTCTGTAAACCCTAAGAGTCCTGGGAGTGTGTGGAAATCCCAGCAGATCAGCAGTTTTTTTAAATGCTCAAACCAGCCCGTCTGGTACCAAACAATAATTCCATGTTCAAAGTCACTTAAATCCCCTTTCTTCCCCATTATCCCGATGCTCGGTTTGAAGCTAAGCAAGTTGTCTTCACCACATCTAGATGCCTAAATGCATTGAGTCGCTGCCGTGTGATTGGCTGATTAGCAGTTTGTGTGTACATACAAAAATCCGAAGGTGGGGAGGATGGGGTGCTTCCCCTTTAAGGGGTGAATTTTTTAATCCAGTCTCTAAAGCTTGCTCACTACTGGCTGAGAGAGGTCACATGGAACAAACTGAGCCAAAGTGTCTCTGACGGCACACGCTTTTTTGCAGCTTCTCTCTTTTTTTTTTTTTTTTTTTTCGGGGTTTCTTTTCTTTTTTTCTTTTTCTCTTTTATTTTTTTTTTTTTTTTTCTCTTTTTCTTTTTTTCCTTTTCTTTTTTTTCTTTTCTTTTTTTCCTTTTCTTTTTTTCCTTTTCTTTTTTTCCTTTTCTTTTTTTCCTTTTCTTTTTTTCCTTTTCTTTTTTTTTCTTTTTCTCTTTTATTTTTTTTCCTTTTTCTTTTTTTTCTTTTCTTTTTTTTCTTTTTCTTTTTTCTCTTTTTTTTCTTTTTTTTTTTTTTTTTTTTTTTTCTTTTTTTTTTCTTTTCTTTTTTTTTGTTGACTCTATACTCAAGCATGATCTGCATAGAAATAATTAATATTGAATAAATGAATATATCTATTTTGATTTTTAGCACTTTAGTTGGGGGTTTTGTTTATGCGGCCACTGCAGGGTTTATGGCGTGGTCACACATTACATGATCCTCACACATCCCACCGTATTCACTAAAGCAGTCTGCAGTATTTTATGGTAACCAATCAGCATCCTTCCCTCATTCATCTGATATCAGCAGAGAGGAATCGGTTGGATAGAAGTCCCCCCGGTTTGCCCTGAAAAGGGTGATCTATAAATCTTCTGCTGTGCTGGGGCTGTGAGATGAGGGACTTGTTGCACAAAAGAGTGACACATCGTATTCCAAGTATGAAAGGGGAACTTGTCCTGGAGCACCATCCTCAGAAGAAGTGTTGTAACATTTCCATCGTCTCCCCGGATTGAACTGCTTTGTGAAAGGAGTGTCAGCTTTTTATATAATCAACTTAGTGTTACTAAACCCCGGACCCCGCATTCACTATATCCGCTCTCCCCGGACCCCGCATTCACTATATCCGCTCTCCCCGGACCCCGCATTCACTATATCCGCTCTCCCTGGACCCAGCATTCACTATATTCGCTCTCCCCGGACCCTGCATTCACTATATCCGCTCTCCCTGGACCCAGCATTTCACTATTCCGCTCTCCCCGGACCCCGCATTCACTATATCCACTCTCCCCGGACCCAGCATTCACTATATCCGCTCTCCCCGGTAACCCTGCATTCACTATATCCGCTCTCCCCGGACCCTGCATTCCCTATATCCGCTCTCCCCGGACCCCGCATGTATTATATCCGCTCTCCCCACCCCCATTCACTATATCCGCTCTCCCCGGACCCTGCATTCACTATATCCGCTCTCCCCGGACCCTGCATTCACTATATCCGCTCTCCCCGGACCCCCGCATGTATTATATCCGCTCTCCCCGAACCCTGCATTCACTATATCCGCTCTCCCCGGACCCTGCATTCACTATATCCGCTCTCCCCGGACCCCGCATGTATTATATCCGCTCTCCCCCGAACCCTGCATTCACTAATATCCGCTCTCCCCGGACCCTGCATTCACTATATCCGCTCTCCCGGACCCTGCATTCACTATATCCGCTCTCCCCGGTCCCCGCATTCACTATATCCGCTCTCCCCGGTCCCCGCATTCACTATATCCGCCTGTCCCCGAACCCTGCATTCACTATATCCCGCTCTCTCCTCTCGTACCCCGCATATCCACTATATCCAGCTCTCCCCGGACCCCGCATTCACTATACGGCCCCCGGGCTTTCACTTTTTTCCCGCTCCCCGGCCCCCCCGTTTTCACTATATCCGTCTCCCCGGCCCCCCGCATTCACTATTTTCCGTTTTCCCCCCGGACCCTGCATTCACTATATCCGTTCCCCCCGGGGACCCCGCATTCCTTACCCACTCCCCCCGGCCCCCGCTTTTTTCACTATACCCGCTTCCCCGGCCCCCGCATTCATTTATTTTCCCGCTCCCCCGGACCCCGAATTCCCCTTTATCCGCTTCCCCGGCCCCGCTTTTCACTATATCCGCTCCCCCCCGGACCCCGCATTCACTATATCCGCTCCCCCCCGGCCCCCGCATTCACTATATCGGGTTCCCGGACCCCCCATTACTATATCTGGTCCCCCCGGGGGACCCTGCATTCATTTTATATCCGCTCCCCCACAGTACAAAAAACATAGAAATGCAAATATTTTGTTAAATAAACTCCCAAATACTTTTTAAATTAGCAGTATTTAGCAGTCTTGTGGTTTCTACCCATTTGCCCATCCCAAACACTAGCTAAAGCTTTGTTGGGGGGAAATTTTTTCTTTCTGCTCTAGGAGGATGCAAAACACCCGGAAAATCTGTCTGGCCAGTTTCTGATTGGCCCTGTGCTGATAAAAGGCACTTCCCAAGGAAAAAAAAAAAAAAAACCCCCCTAGCAATACACACCCCAAAATGAGCAAGTGCAAAAAGCCCATTGTTCAGTCTGTTTATCTAAAGGGTAAAAGGTGGTTGCTTAAATAAGGGGAGGAACAGAGCTATTAGGGGGTAAAAAGGCCTTTTTACACAAGCCCGAGGATTAAAACCCCTTTTGGGTTTCCCCAGTGGGGTATAAAAAGCAAAGCTTTACTGCATTTTCAGATGAAATTTGGGCTGTTGGGGGGGTTTAGTAACAATTTTAAAAGCATTTTTGTTTTTTATTTCATGTTGTGTATGTTTGCTATAGAATAAATATTGAAATTTTTAGTTGTGTAAAGTAGTAAAGGAAAACTTTCCAAAAAAGGGTGAAATGATTGTAACGCATTTAACACCCACCTTTTGTTGCAAACTGTCCATATCGGCTTAAAGGTGACCATTTGATTTGGTTTAAAATCCCTTTCAACTTTTGGCCCCGGACAAAGTTTTTTTCTATGTCAAATTGATTTGGGGTAATAACCTGCTATCAGCCCAAAATATGGGGGTTTTGGAGGAAAAAATAAAATTTTGCTGCCTTTTGATTTATGTTTGGAAATTTTTTTCAAGGGAGGAAATTTATGAAGGAAAAAATTTCCCGACATCCCTTTTGACAAAAAATGACATCTAAAGGGATGTTGGGGTGGTTCCCTTTATAATTTTGGGGTCAGTCGCAAAAAAATCGATGGAGGAAAGTGAATATCTTTTAGGTCAGACGGGAACAGAGGGGATTGATAAGGAAATTTAAGTAGGGAAAGCCCCCGAAAATTTTAGTGGGCCCCAAACGTTTTTAGCTAAAAAAAGGCCCCCCTTTTGGAAAGTCGGCTGATATGGGGAAAAAAGCACCCCATTTCCCGTTAATTAACGCGCGCCGTTTAAACAAAAAATGGCCTGGGTAGGAAAAAAAAAAAAATTGATATATTGCCCCTTACCAATCCTTAACCCCCTTCCCCCGACACCTCCCGGCCCCTTTAAGGGTTTCGAAGCCCGGGGGCGGGGTTTTTGGATCCCTGTGACCCCTGTGACCCCGGGCGTTTTCGGCTA
>CATNWA010004935.1:0-14782 GCA_951230385.1 Staurois parvus
CACACTTTGGGTGGACAGTCGTGTCCTCCGCGGAGTTACAATACCTCCTGCCGCACTAAACACGCGCTCCGATGCCACGCTACTGGCCGGGCATGACAGCCTTTCAAGGGCAAATTCAGCTAGTTGGGGCCAAAGGTCAAGTTTCGTTGCCCAGTAGTCAAGGGGATTGTCTACCTCGGTTGGCAGGGTGCTGTCCAAGTAGGCCCAAGCCTGTTGTTTGAGGTCCTGCTCCAGGTCCACCTGATGCTGCTGCTGCTGCGGCTGGTTAGTAGTTTCCTCACTGCGCTGGTGAAGAAAGCTACTCATCATCGACTGCAGACTGAGGCAGCCGCTGCTGGTGGAGCTGCCACTGCTCCTACCACCCCACCCCTCCCCTGCTGCCATGGCAGCGGAACGCGAGCGCACAGGGCCCACAGTGTCTGAGGATCAGCAGGTGTGAAAAAGGCCACCATTTTTGAACGGTAGCGAGGGTCCAACAAGGTGGACAGCCAAAAGTCATCCCTCTGTCTGATGGTTATTATTCGGCTGTCGCTACGCAAGCAACCGAGCATGCTATGGGCCATTTGTGCCAAGGAATGCGAGGGACTCCCTGCCTCCATCTCCACAGCATACTGCCACGGTGCGTCTGGGTCCTCTGTCTCCTCCTCCTCCTCCTCTACCAGATGCTCCTGCTCCTCCACTCCTGTCCGCTGAGTGGAAAAACCACCCATTTCACTCAATAATTCCTGAGCACAAATGTCCTCCTCTACCTCCTCCTCTTCTTCCTGTCCTGCCCCCACAGGGGTCATGTGGCGTTGAGATCTGTGCGCCACGTCTACCGCACCCTGACCAGCCATTGTTAACAGCATTTGTTCCAGGACGTGCAACAGAGGAATGACGTCGTTCATCCCATAGTCCTGCCGACTCACGAATAGCGTGGCCTCCTCAAAGGGCCTGAGCAAGCGGCAGGTGTCACGCATGAGCTGCCAATGGCTGACATCGAAGTTACACAGGGGAGTACCTTTATCCGCTTGTAACATCAGGAAATCGGTGATGGCCTTTCGCTGTTCGTAAAGGCGGTCTAACATGTGTAGGGTTGAATTCCACCTTGTTGCAACGTCGCAGATCAGGCGATGCTGTGGAATTCCGTTCTGCCGCTGCAGCTCAAGGAGGGTGTGCTTTGCGGTGTAGGAATGGCTGAAATGCATGCAAAGTTTACGTGACATTTTAAGGATGTCTTGCAGTGGGATGGTGGATTTTAGGAACCGCTTGACAACCAGATTGAACACGTGAGCCATGCATGGCGCATGGCACAACCTTCCTTGACGCAGAGCAGACACCATGTTCTTTCCGTTGTCGGTCAACATGGTTCCGATTTTCAGTTTGCGCGGAGACAGCCATCTGTCGATTTCTCTGTTCATTACACTCAGAAGTTCCTCCCCTGTGTGACTACGTTCGCCAAGGCATACCAGGTGCAGCACAGCGTGACACCGTTGCGCCCTGCACATGTGATATGCCGGTCGGGTAATGGGACTTGGCAGGGGGGGGGTGGCGGCTGAGGACACGGCGGAAGAAGAGGTGGTAGAGGCGGACATCTTTTGTGGACCAAGGACGTGCAAACGTGGAGGCAAAAGCGGCGTGACCTGTCCAAGTTGCTGGTGCGGCTGTGCCGGCACCACGTTCACCCAGTGGGCCGTAAATGACATGTACTGTCCCTGACCGTAGTTACAGCTCCACACGTCGGCGCTGCCGTGCACTTTGGCAGAGACCGACATGCTCAAAGACTGGCCCACCATCTCTTCTACATGTGAATGCAGGGCTGGCACTGCCTTTTTGGCGAAGAAATGACGGCTTGGCACTCTCCACCGCGGCGCGGCACAAGCCATCATTTCTCGGAAAGGTGCTGAGTCCACCACTTGGAAAGGGAGGGACTGCAGCACCAGCAACTTGGACAGGAGGACGTTCAGCTTTTGCACCGTCGGGTGCGTGCTCGCAAACTGTTGTCTCTTGGAAACGGATTCCAAGAAAGACTGCTGACGGAATCCGTGAAGAGGAGTAGCAGGAGAAGGAGCATCTGAACGAGCGGAAGATGCCAACGAGCGACAACTCCCCTCAGCAGAGGTGTTGGAGCCTTGACTGGCTGATAGAGGGCGATTGACGTCGGGTGACGGAGCAAGTAACGGAGCGGGTGATGGAGCGGGGGCTGGGGCAGGCAGAACCGCCGTATCTTTATCACGGTTTTCCCAGGCCACCAAATGGCGACGCTGCATATGCTGACGCAACGCTGTAGTCCCAACATGGGCCCCCTGGCCACGCTTGACTTTCTGGCCACATAGTCGACATACGGCTACGTTTACTTCCTCGGGCGGCTTGACGAAAAATTGCCACACCGCCGAGTAGGAAACTTTGCCCCCGATACTCCTCACTGGCTGACTGCTACTTCCTCCGTGCACACCGGCACCACTACTGGCCGTGGTGGTAGGCTGCAGTGGAGCTGGTGCTCTACTCCGTGGCCGTTTGCCTCCACTGACACTGCTGCGACCCTGCTGCCTCCTGGGCAAACCCACCGACTGTTTTGCTCGCTGCCAAGCTGCACCCTCTTCTCCTGATGATGCGGAAGCAATAGCCTGATGACGACGAGGCTGCCAAGTGCGATCAGCCTCATCATCATCAATTAGGGTCTCCGCCTCACTACTAGCCCCCTCGGCTGCTGCGTGTGGGTCAGGAGACAGACCTGTCTCTAGACCGGCTACCGAGCCACTCTCCTCGCCACTACTTCTTCGCCTGGCTGCTGAAGAGGCGGATGTCTCCCCCCGTTCCTGACCGCCCTCTGTTAGCTCTTCCTCACTGTACAGTGGGGCTGAGCCCACAGCATGCGATACTTCGCTTGGTGAGGGAACACCAAAGGACAGGGGCAGGGTAGAGGACACGTGATTTCAGTGGGCTTGCTCCCGGGCCATGCCAACTAACGGTTGTGTCTGACGTACCCACCGACCGTTGGCTGTAGGTGTCAGAGGTGACCTGGGAAGAGAGGAAGACGACCGAGCCAACCAATCGATGACGGCAGGGTTGTCGGTGGAGACACGACCGCTGGATGACACCGGGAGCACTGGCCTCTGGCTGCGACTAGTGCTGCCTCGACCCCTTCCTCTGCTGCCACGTCTGCTCGCTCCTAAAACATTGCCTCCTCTGCCACTCCTCTGCATGTTGTCTGACATACTCTTTAATTCAACGATTCTGTGTCCCTGAGTAACAATTCTGTGTGTCCCTGAGTAACAATTCTGTTCCCTGTAACAATGTCCTGAGTAACAATTCTGTGTCCCTGAGTAACAATTCTGTGTCCCTGAGTAACAATTCTGTGTGTCCCTGAGTAACAATTCTGTGTCTGTCCTGAGTAACAATTCTGTGTCCCTCAGTAACAATTCTGTGTCCCTCAGTAACAATTCTGTGTCCCTCAGTAACAATTCTGTGTCCCTGTCTGAGTAACAATTCTGTGTGTCCCTCAGTAACAATTCTGTGTCCCTGAGTAACAATTCTGTGTCTGTGTCCCTGAGTAACAATTCTGTGTCCCTCAGTAACAATTCTGTGTCCCTCAGTAACAATTCTGTGTCCCTGAGTAACAATTCTGTGTCCCTGAGTAACAATTCTGTGTCCCTGAGTAACAATTCTGTGTCCCTCAGTAACAATTCTCTGTGTCCCTGAGTAACAATTCTGTGTCCCTCAGTAACAATTCTGTGTCCCTCAGTAACAATTCTGTGTCTGTCCCTGAGTAACAATTCTGTGTCCCTCAGTAACAATTCTGTGTCCCTCAGTAACAATTCTGTGTCTGTCCCTGAGTAACAATTCTGTGTCCCTGAGTAACAATTCTGTGTCCCTGAGTAACAATTCTGTGTCCCTCAGTAACAATTCTGTGTCCCTCAGTAGTAACAATTCTGTTCTGTGTCCCTGAGTAACAATTCTGTGTCCCTGAGTAACAATTCTGTGTCCCTCAGTAACAATTCTGTGTCCCCAGTAACAATTCTGTGTCTGTCCCTGAGTAACAATTCTGTGTCCCTCAGTAACAATTTGTGTGTCCCTCAGTAACAATTCTGTGTGTCCCTGAGTAACAATTCTGTGTCCCTGAGTAACATTTCTGTGTCCCTGAGTAAACAATTCTGTGTCCCTCAGTAACAATTCTGTGTCCCTGAGTAACAATTCTGTGTGTCCTCAGTAACAATTCTGTGTCCCTCAGTAACAATTCTGTGTCCCCTCAGTAACAATTCTGTGTCCCTCAGTAACAATTCTGTGTCCCTCAGTAACAATTCTGTGTCCCTGAGTAACAATTCTGTGTCCCTCAGTAACAATTCTGTGTCCCTCAGTAACAATTCTGTGTCTGTCCCTGAGTAACAATTCTGTGTCCCCTGAGTAACAATTCTGTGTCCCTCAGTAACAATTCTGTGTCCCTCAGTAGTAACAATTCTGTGTCCCTGAGTAACAATTCTGTGTCCCTCAGTAACAAATTCTGTGTCCCTGAGTAACAATTCTGTGTCCCTGAGTAACAATTCTGTGTCCCTGAGTAACAATTTCTGTGTCCCTCAGTAACAATTCTGTGTCCCTCAGTAACAATTCTGTGTCCCTCAGTAACAATTCTGTGTGTCCCTGAGTAACAATTCTGTGTCCCCTGAGTAACAATTCTGTGTCCCTCAGTAACAATTCTGTGTCCCTCAGTAACAATTCTGTGTGTCCCTGAGTAACAATTCTGTGTCCCTCAGTAACAATTCTGTGTCCCTGAGTAACAATTCTGTGTCCCTGTCCCTGAGTAACAATTCTGTTCTGTCCCTGAGTAACAATTCTGTGTCCCCTGAGTAACAATTCTGTGTCCCTCAGTAACAATTCTGTGTGTGTCCTGAGTAACAATTCTGTGTCCCTCAGTAACAATTCTGTGTCCCTCAGTAACAATTCTGTGTCTGTCCCTGAGTAACAATTCTGTGTGTCCCTGAGTAACAATTCTGTGTGTCCCTCAGTAACAATTCTGTGTCCCTCAGTAACAATTCTGTGTGTCCCTGAGTAACAATTCTGTGTCCCTGAGTAACAATTCTGTGTCTGTCCCTGAGTAACAATTCTGTGTCCCTCAGTAACAATTCTGTGTCCCTCAGTAACAATTCTGTGTCCCTCAGTAACAATTCTGTGTCTGTCCCTGAGTAACAATTCTTGTGTGTCCCTGAGTAACAATTCTGTGTGTGAGTAACAATTCTGTGTCCCTGAGTAACAATTCTGTGTCCCTGAGTAACAATTCTGTGTCCCCTGAGTAACAATTCTGTGTCCCTCAGTAACAATTCTGTGTCCCTCAGTAACAATTCTGTGTCCCTCAGTAACAATTCTGTGTCCCTCAGTAACAATTCTGTCTGTCCCTGAGTAACAATTCTGTGTCCCTGAGTAACAATTCTGTGTCCCTCAGTAACAATTCTGTGTCCCTGAGTAACAATTCTGTGTCCCTCAGTAACAATTCTGTGTCCCTCAGTAAAATTCTGTGTCTGTCCCTGAGTAACAATTCTGTGTCCCTGAGTAACAATTCTGTGTCCCTGAGTAACAATTCTGTGTCCCTGAGTAACAATTCTGTGTCCCTGAGTAACAATTCTGTGTCCCTCAGTAACAATTCTGTGTCCCTCCTGAGTAACAATTCTGTGAGTGTCCCTGAGTAACAATTCTGTGTCCCTGAGTAACAATTCTGTGTCCCTCAGTAACAATTCTGTGTCCCTCAGTAACAATTCTGTGTCTGTCCCTGAGTAACAATTCTGTGTGTCCCTGAGTAACAATTCTGTGTCCCTGAGTAACAATTCTGTGTCCCTCAGTAACAATTCTGTGTCCCTCAGTAAACAATTCTGTGTCCCTCAGTAACAATTCTGTGTCCCTGAGTAACAATTCTGTGTCCCTCAGTAACAATTCTGTGTCCCTCAGTAACAATTCTGTGTCCCTCAGTAACAATTCTGTGTCTCCCCTGAGTAACAAACAATTCTGTGTCCCTGAGTAACAATTCTGTGTCTGTCCCTGAGTAACAATTCTGTGTCCCTCAGTAACAATTCTGTGTCCCTCAGTAACAATTCTGTGTCCCTCAGTAACAATTCTGTGTCTGTCCCTGAGTAACAATTCTGTGTCCCTCAGTGTCCCTGAGTAACAATTCTGTGTCCCTCTGAGTAACAATTCTGTGTCCCTCAGTAACAATTCTGTGTCTGTCCCTGAGTAACAATTCTGTGTCCCTCAGTAACAATTCTCTGTGTCCCTGAGTAACAATTCTGTGTCCCTGAGTAACAATT
This sequence comes from Staurois parvus, assembly GCA_951230385.1. NCBI lineage: Eukaryota > Metazoa > Chordata > Amphibia > Anura > Ranidae > Staurois > Staurois parvus. Next base: position 6,273 of record CATNWA010004935.1, read on the forward strand.
CTGTGTCTGTCCCTGAGTAACAATTCTGTGTCCCTGAGTAACAATTCTGTGTCTGTCCCTGAGTAACAATTCTGTGTCCCTCAGTAACAATTCTGTGTCCCTCAGTAACAATTCTGTGTCTGTCCCTGAGTAACAATTCTGTGTGTCCCTGAGTAACAATTCTGTGTCCCTGAGTAACAATTCTGTGTCCCTCAGTAACAATTCTGTGTGTCCCTGAGTAACAATTCTGTGTGTCCCTGAGTAACAATTCTGTGTCCCTGAGTAACAATTCTGTGTCCCTGAGTAACAATTCTGTGTCCCTCAGTAACAATTCTGTGTCCCTCAGTAACAATTCTGTGTCTGTCCCTGAGTAACAATTCTGTGTCCCTGAGTAACAATTCTGTGTCCCTAAGTAACAATTCTGTGTCCCTCAGTAACAATTCTGTGTCCCTGAGTAACAATTCTGTGTCCCTAAGTAACAATTCTGTGTCCCTAAGTAACAATTCTGTGTCCCTAAGTAACGGTTCTGTGTCCCTAAGTAACAATTCTGTGGCCCTAAGTAACGTTCTGTGTCCCTAAGTAACAATTCTGTGTCCCTAAGTAACGGTTCTGTGTCCCTAAGTAACAATTCTGTGTCCCTAAGTAACGGTTCTGTGGCCCTAAAGTAACGGTTCTGTGGCCCTAAGTAACGTTTCTGTGTCCCTAAGTAACGTTTCTGTGGCCCTAAGTAACGATTCTGTGGCCCTAAGTAACGTTTCTGTGGCCCTAAGTAACGTTTCTGTGTCCCTAAGTAACGTTTTCTGTGTCCCTAAGTAACGTTTCTGTGGCCCTAAGTAACGGTTCTGTGGCCCTAAGTAACATTTCTGTGGCCCTAAGTAACGGTTCTGTGTCCCTAAGTAACGGTTCTGTGTCCCTAAGTAACGATTCTGTGTCCCTAAGTAACGATTCTGTGGCCCTAACTCTCTCCCTGAATACAGACAGCTCTGCCTCTCTTGAATGACTGGAGGCTAATGCAGAATTCTAAAATGGCCGCAATTTATAGCTCGACCATTACACAGTGCTGGCTGGCTGACTGCTGATTGGCTAATGCGATCACATGTCATGAATGAATGCATAATGGGTCAGCGCGCCTTGTCTGCGCGCCTTCCCAGAGATCCCCGCTCCGTCGCCGCACATGTCGCCGCCATTTTAGGAAAAATTTTGATTCGCGCATCCGAAGTCTGCTAATTTTCGGATTCGTCGCGAATCGAAATTTTCCTAACCGTGTATACCTGTATTCTGATAGTTGCTGACCCAGATTGCTCCTGAGTGTGCTCTACTCTCCTGCCCTGACCCTTGGCTTGCCTGACCGCTCTCCTGGATGCCCCCTGTTGGATCTGATCTACTGTTACTGACCTGGCGTGTGACCTGACTATTCTCTGCCTGCTGCTTTGTACCTCGCAGACCCCACGGCTCCCGACTCGGCTCGTTTGACCCCGCACCTGCTCAGCCATCCATCCCTCCATCCATCCAATCACCCGACCCCCTCATATCAGGGTCTTACCCTGCGGGAGCCCCTGGCGGACGCCTCTGCCACTGGTGAGTGTACCCAGTAGTCCCGACCTGGTCTCGGTACGTCACTCACCGCCCACGAGATTGCCAATCACTTCCAAAATAAGATCGACGCAATCCGTAAGGACATCACCAATGTTAAATCTACCTCCCCACCTAGCCTCCCTCCCACTATAACCGCATCAACTCTCCCCTCCCCTGACCTCGCAACTGCTCTGCCCCTCATCACACCTAACACCCCGCACACTATAAACCTCCTCAACACTCTGCTCCTTCAGCCTTGCTACCACTAAGGAGGTCACTAAGGTCTTCTCAGAAGCCCGCCTCACCACTTGCCCCCTTGACCCTGTCCCCACACAACTCCTCCGGTCACCCTCCTCCTCCATCCTACGCTCCCCCTCACCCACATCTTTAATCTCTCACTTTCTACTGGCGCATTCTCCTCCCCCTAAAGCATGCGCACATCACCCCCATACTCAAAAAACCCTCCCTGGACCCCACCGACCTGAACAACCTTAGACCCATCTCTCTGCTGCCATTTACATCCAAGCGTCTACAATCGCCTAAGCTCCCACCACACTGACAACAACCTCCTTGATCCACTACAGTCTGCTTCCATCCCCTACACTCCACTGAAACCGCCCTACTCAAAATCACTAATGACCTGCTAACCGCCAAAGCTAATGGCCACTACTCAGGCCTCCTACTCCTTGACCTTTCCACAGCCTTCGACACAGTTGACCACCCCCTCCTCCTTAATAAACTACACTCCCCTGGCATCAGAGACTCCACTCTCTCTCCTGGCTCTGCTCCTATCTATCCCAACGCTCCTTCAGAGTTACCTTTATTGCTACCACCTCCCCCTCTCTACCCCTCTCTGTTGGGGTCCCCCAAGGCTCTGTCCTCGGGCCCCTTCTCTTCTCCACCTACACCTCCCTCCTCGGCAAACTGCTACACTCCCACGGCTTCAACTATCACCTCTACGCTGATGACACGCAAATTTACCTCTCCACCCTCACTTCACCCCTTCAGTCTCTCCGCCCGTATCACCCACCTACTATATCAGACTGGATGTCCGCTCCATGTCCCCCCCCTCAAATTTTAACCTTTCCAAAACCGAGTTCCTAATTTTCCCCCCCCCAGCCTGCCCCCCCCCCCCCATCCTCTCCATTACTACCAAAACAATGCCACCATCAGTCCCACCCCGCAAGCCAAAGTCCTAGGTGTCACTCTAGACTCAAACCTGTCCTTCCAACCCCATGTCCAATCGCTGCAAACTCATGCAGGCTCCACCTCCGCAACATCTCCAAAATACGTACTTTCCTAACCCCAGACACTACTAAACAACTCATTCACTCCCCTCATTATCTCACGTCTGGACTACTGCAACTCCCTCTCTCCGGCCTACCCCAACACAGGCTATCCCCACTTCAGTCTATCCTGAACTCAGCGGCCAGACTCATCCACCTTACCAACCTCTCCGCTTCTGCCACCCCCCTCTGTCATTCCCTCCACTGGCTTCCGATTGCCCAACGCATTAAATTCAAAATACTAACACTGACATACAAAGCCATCTATAACGCTGCCGCCCAAAACTACCTCGTCACTGACCTGATACCCAAATACCACCCAATCCCGTACTCTTTCGCTCCTCAAAAGGCCTCCTACTTTCTAGCTCCCATTATGGTCTCCTCCTCCCACGCCTGACTGTAGGACTTCTCCAGGACTTCCCCCATCCTCTGGAACTCCCTACCCCAATCCATCAGACTGTCACCTACCCTCCTCCCCTTTAGGCATACCCTGAATACCATCTCTTCAGGGAAAGCCTACCCCACCCTCACTTAACAGCCGATTTCCTCAACTCCTCCTACCACTCGGCATCCCCCGCAGCCACTTCCTCCTTGTACCACTATCCCCTCCCTCCTAGATTGAAAGCTCGAAAGAGCAGGGCCCTCGAACCCCTCGTGTATTGTGTTTTGTTTACGGTATTGTCTTATGTTCTGTCCCCCACTATAATGTACAGCGCTGAGCAAACCTTCTGGCTCTATATAAATACTGTATAATAATAAATAATAATAATTAGAGATGAGCGAATCAAACTTGGCGAAGTGGAATTCGTTTTGAATATTAGGAAAATTTGATTTGCGTCGAATCCGAAAATTAGCAAACTTCGGATGCACAAATCGAATTTTTCCCCGATCGCCCGATTTTCATCCTTCTACAGCCGGCAAAAAGTGTCCCTGCAGAGAGCTCCGCTATTTCTGACAGTTCTCTGACAGTTCCTTCACATTTACAGCGGTTGAAACATTGTATCTATTTGTTTCCATTTTAGGATACAGATGTTTTTATTCGGAAACAAATAGATACAATGTTTCAACCGCTGTAAATGTGAAGGAACTGTCAGAGAACTGTCAGAAATAGCGGAGCTCTCTGCAGATACACTTTTTGCTGTACTAGGAATTCTTATTATTTTCATCCACTTCTTCTTCTTCTTCTTCTTCATCCTCATCCTCATCCTCTTCTTCTTCTTCTTCTTCATCCTCATCCTCCTCTTCTTCTTCTTCATCTTCATCATCTTCCTCTTCTTCTTCTTCTTCTTCTTCTTCATTCATCCTCATCCTCTTCTTCATCCTCATTCTCTTCTTCTTCATCCTCATCCTTCTTCTTTCTTCATACTCATCCTCTCTCTTCATTCTTCTCTTCATCATCCTCATCCTCTTCTTCCTTCTTCTTCATCCTCATCCTCCTCTTCTTCTTCTTCGTCTTCTTCTTCATCATCCTCTTCTTCTTCTTCTTCTCACCATCTCCTCTATTCTTTCTTCATCCTCATCCTCTCTTCTTCATCCTCATCCTCTTCTTCTTCAATCATCCTCATCCTCTTCTTCTTCTTCTTCTTCCTCATCCTCTTCTTCTTTCTTCTTCTTCTTCTTCCTCTCTTCTTCTTCATCCCATCCTTTCTTTTCTTTTTCTTCTTCTTCTTCTTCATCCTCATCCTCTTCTTATTATTATTCTTCCTCATCCTCATCCTCTTCTTTTTCTTCTTCTACTTCTTCTTCATCCTCATCCTCTTCTTCTTTTTTTCTTCTTCATCCTCATCCTCATCCTCTTATTATTCTTCTTCTTCATCCTCATCCTCTTCTTCTTCTTCTTTCTTCTTTTCTTCTTTCTTCTTCATCCTCATCCTCTTCTTCTTCTTCTTCTTTCATCCTCATCTCTCTTCTTCTTCTTCTTCTTCATCCTCATCTTCTTCTTCATCCTCATCCTCCTCTTCTTCTTCTTCTTCTTCTTCTTCTTCTTCATCCTCATCCTCATCCTCTTCTTCTTCTTCTTCTTCTTCCTCATCCTCATCCTCTTTTTCTTCTTCTTCTTCTTCTTCTACCTTCATCCTCATCTTCTTCTTCTTCTTACTTCTTCTTCATCCTCATCCTCTTCTTCTTCCTCATCCTCATCCTCTTCTTCTTCCTCATCCTCATCCTCTTCTTCTTCCTTCTTCTTCATCCTCATCCTCTTCTTCTTCTTCTTCATCCTCATCCTTCTTCTTCTTCTTCGTCCTCATCCTCTTCTTCTTCTTCTTTTCTTCTTCTTCTTCTTCTTCATCCTCATGCTCTTCTTCTTCTTCTGCTTCTTCTTCTTCTTCTTCCTCATCCTCATCCCTCTTCTTCTTCTTCTTCTTATTATTATTCTTCATCCTCATCCTCATCCTCTTCTTTTTCTTCTTCTTCATCCTCATCTTCTTCTTCTTCTTCTTCATCATCCTCTTCTTCTTCTTCTTCTTCTTCTTCATCCTCATCCTCATCCTCTTCTTTTTCTTCTTCTTCATCCTTCATCATCTTCCTCTTCTCTCATCATCCTCTTCTTCTTCTTCTTCATCCTCATCCTCTTCTTCTTCTTCTTCCTCATCCTCATCCTCTTCTTCTTCCTCATCCTCTTCATCTTCTTCTTCTTCTTCATCCTCATCTCTTCTTCTTCTCATCCTCATCTTCTTCTTCTTCATCATCCTCATCCACTTCTTCTTCTTCTTCTTCTTCATCCTCATCCTCTTCTTCTTCAATTGAAGCTGCTTCTGCTCCGCCACTCTGCCATTGGACTCTTGATAGTCGTCTCCCCCCACACTGCTGCTGGGGGGACTTTTTAACATAGGCCTCTGTATGGCCTTCAATTTAAGCTGCTTTACGCTTCGCCACTCTGCCATGGGCCCCTGTACCGCCTCCTCATGCTGCTGCCAGGTCCAGAGTGTGTCATGGGTCCCTGTACGGCCTCCCATTGCTGCTGTCTCCATCGCCACACTCTGCCATGTGCCACTTTCAGGTCTCCTCACACTGCTGGTGGGTTCCATTTTTGTCATAGGGTGCTGTATGGCCTCCCATTGCTGCTGCCTCCACCGCCACACTGTGGCTCCACACTCTGGTTTTGGCCCCGTGACTGCCCAAATGAGTGAAGTGTGCGGTGATTCTAAGATCGAACGGCACTCATCTGCATGTCATACTGACTGACAGTATTATTTCTCTTCCCAGCAGACTCCAAGGGCATTTAAATTAAAGGTACAGTGTTCTGCACTAATATTAAAGGCTCTCTGAAGCCTAGAAACCCTTTTTAATAAGTTAAATTCGCAGCGAATAAATTCGCATCGAATCGAATTTATTCCGCAAATTCGGCGAATCAGCCGAATCGAATTTTTTTTAATAATTCGCTCATCTCTAATAATAATAATACATCTGTACCAGTGATAAACTACTGTCACAGTGTACCAGTGATCAACATCTGTCACAGCCTACCAATGTCAAATCCACATCTGTCACCGCGTACCAGTCTCACATCAATATCTGTCACAGAGTATCAGTGTCAAATCCACATCTGTACCAGTGATAAACATCTGTACTAGTGAACATCAAAATCAAAATCAACATCAACAATATCAGCAGTGCAGCATAAACATGTCTAAAACATTATACACCAGTGAGGAGGCTTGTGCTGTACCTTCAAGGAACTGTATACCCCCCACAAAAATATTTGTGAGGATGAATCCCTAGTCCACTTTACTGGAAGGCTTGACATCAATTAGTAAATGGACCAAATATGGAGTAAACTTCTACATAGCATGTGACAGGGTTATGGGATATACCTATAACTTCAAGATTTATGAGAGAAAGGACAGCCAGAGTGGACAAAATTAAGTTTTTGATTTCTCTGGGTTTTGTAATTCCCAGAAAACGGTCTGTTAGTCCAGAGGTTTCGAAGAGATTGGATGGGATGAAGCCTCTACCCCTGTGCCCATATTTTTACCTGACTGAGGCCCCAAGCCTCATATTTCTGCCTACTACCGACTTACTGCCATCCTGCCTCTGCCTCCCGCATAAACTCACCACAACCTCTGCCTGCTACCTGTACTATGAACTGTGTTCCTGCCTACTACCAAGACTGATATTTTGGCTGTGCTGACCATGTCTCTGCTTGGAAAACTAATTTGGCTGTTGTTGACCACATCTCTTCCTGCTTCTTGGACAAATGCTTTTGTATGAGGTGTAGAAAATAGGCAGCCCCATAAAATTACAATCCAAAGCCTAATACCTAATATAACAGTAATCTATCTTTGTCAATAGAAGATACTAGTGATTGCATTTTTATTGTATCATCACAAGATAGCAGAACTACTTCCTGTTTATAATAGAAGGACACAGAAGGGGGGAACTGAAAGTCTAACCCCTTGTTTTCCAGCAGGACTGTGATTACAATGAAACATCCGGTCTCATGCCATTAAGGATTTCAATGTTTATTACAGGTAAGCAGGAGGCTGTTTAACATGATAAAGAGAACAAAATGACTTAACGTGCCCTGGTGGTCAGTAAATGCCGCTGCTACTATTATGCAATCAGATTACTCGCAGCATGAATGTGAATATATATTTCAGGTATGCTATTTGGCTCTAAGATACAGGGAATGTGATTTCTCTATTGTACTTACGCTATTGTTATGTAGAATAGGTTAATAGCATATCTGCAGAGTTCTAGATATTCAGTATTGCGATTAAAGATGTTTATTAATGCATATGGAAATACGTATTAATGTATATGGAAATAGAGGACCCGTGATTACAATGAACATGTCTCATGCCATTAAGAGAGTTTTCTGTGTTCATTAGCCAGCCATTTCCTATAAAGCATTCCTGGTTTTTCACCCGACCCATCCTTCGCACAGTGGAATTATTAACCATATATGCAACAAAATTGTGGCGCCAAAGTGGGGCCGGGTGAAAGAAAATGCCAAAAGGTCATGGAAGTGAAAAGGAGTGAAATACACTGTCCTTGGTGAAGTTACAGAAAAATAATTAGGAGTTGGATATCGAAAAGTTGCAAAGACGAAATCAGTGAACACCTGATTCACATGCCAGTCAATGATCTCATGGAGACTTGCCAGTTTTATAAAGGCCTTCTTCCGAAGCAAGTATGGCAAAAGCAGGAAAAACCTGGCGCCATTACATGTGGATAGTGAATGAGGTGTTAGATGAACTGGTAAGACTGAAAGTGAAGAAGTGGTGACACAATTTCTGCAGGTCAACTAAGAAATTTGTTGGTGAGTTTGAGAAGAGAGATAACATGGAAGCTCCAAGTGATAGTGGCAAAGACCCTCAAGTGGAACAACAGTTAAAGGAATTTTTAAAACAGCAATATTACAGTATACATGAAAATTAGAGATGAGCGAATCGAAGTAGGCGAAGTGGAATTCGAGTCGAATATTGGAAAATTTTCGATTTCGCGCCGAATCCGAAAAATAGCCTACTTCGGACGCGCGAATCAAAATTTTTTCCTAAAATGTGGCGGCTTGACAATGTGCGGCGACTCGGAGCGGGGATGTCTGGGAAGGCGCGCAGACAAGGCGCGCTGACCCATAATGCATACCTTAATGACATGTGATCGCATTAGCCAAGCAGCCAGCCATGCAGCCAGCACTGTGGTAAAATGGGTCGAGCTTATAAATAGCGG
>CATNWA010004936.1:0-14551 GCA_951230385.1 Staurois parvus
TGCTCTCCCACAGTACACAGAACATGGAAATGCAATAATTTTAGTAAATATAACCTGCTAACTACCTTTTCTCATCAGCATTTAGAGCAGTCTTGTGACTTCTATCAGTGTTCAGCAGAGCACTGGTTATAGCTTGTAGGAGGAGTTTTCTTTCTGCTCTAGGAGGATGCAGAACCCCTGACCTCTGTCTGGACAGTGCTAATTGGCCCTGTGCTGATCACATGCACTCTCCCAAAAAAAAAAAAAACACACACCAAACTGAGCATGTACAGTGTATCACCACACAATATGTTGCATAAGGAGATAAAAGGGGGGGGGAGAGTGCTGGAAGAAGGGGAGGATCAGAGAAGACAGGATCAAACAGCCTTTTTACACAATGCAGAGGATTAACCCCTTAGGTTCCACAGTGAGTATAACAAGCATGCTTTACTGCATATACAGACTAATTTTACTGTTGTGGGTTTAGTAACACTTTAAAAGAGAATTACTCTCCCTTCCCATCTCGCTGACAACATGTTCACCAGACAGAAAATGGAAATAGCATGAGTACATAAAACATGGCATTATGGCCCTAGATGGAGTTGACAAATATTATTTATTATCATCAGCTCCATCTAGTGGCGGTAATGCAGTCTTTTCCTGATTCATGCTACTCCTGTGAATGAAGAGCATCTGACCTGGAGAGAAAATAGCTAAGTAACTTCTGACTTTGCTGGCATTCACACACAACAAATGTACTTGAGCTTTGCAGGTTGAATTGCTCTGGAAATGTTTTATACACTCCAAAGTGTTTTTTTAAATTATTTTTTATAATTGGGTTTTAGAATTGTTTTAATGAAAAACAGCACAATAGAGGTGTCAAGCACACAAGTTGTTAGTGGTGGTTACAACATCTGTGGTGGATTTAGTATGGAGGGAGGCGCACACTCTGGGAATGACCAGCGAAGAATGTGAGAACAGTTCAGCGTGGGTTACCACGTAATATACATCCCCTAATGAGGAACAGGAAACCCAATCTGCTGGTTGGTACATTACATTCTACTACATGAATCATGGCTGCAATGCATAGCTTAGTCACAGCAATCACAAACGTAGTCAGCGGGAATGGATAGTTTTACCAACTCTTGACCCCGTAGGCTAGAAATGATTCTTGTTCTCTTGCAACTTATTAGAAAATTTTATTTCTTCAAACAGACTCAACTCCCCAGCACAGCCCCCTCCCTCTCTGCATGTCATAGCCCTCTACTCTTCGGGAAGTGTCTAATTACTGCCTGTGCTGGCCCAGCTCCCCACCCCTCCCCTCTTCACAATCTTTTATGGAGTTGCTGGGGATGGAGCGAAGGGGAATACTATAGTGTCACTTGGGGAAGCTGACATCACATCCGAGATGACTGCAGCAAGCAGCAGTCTCTGGGCATTTATACTATACAGTGGCATCCTGAGGCAGGTGCGGGGGATGCAGTCCGCACAGGGTGACACCGACCGCACGGGGTGACACCGGACCCGCTCCACAAAAAGGTAAGTTGTAAAGCAAGTCGACGATCCCCGCAGGATGAATCCGATCCATCCTTCAGGGATCGTCAGCTTTCTTCACAACTTACCTTTTCTTGGAGCGGGTCCGTTGTCACCCCATATAGGTCGCATTCCGATGATCCCCGCAGGATGAATCCGATCCATCCTGCGGGGATCGTCAGCTTTCTTTACAACTTACCTTTTCTTGGTGGGTCCAGTGTCACCCCGTATAGGTTGCATTCCAACGATCCCCGCAGGATGGATCCGATCCATCCTGCAGGGATCGTCAGCTTTCTTTACAACTTACCTTTTCTTGGAGCGGGTCCGGTGTCACCCCGTATAGGTCGCATTCCGATGATCCCCGCTGGATGAATCCGATCCATCCTGCGGGGATCGTCAGCTTTCTTCACAACTTACCTTTTGTTGGAGCGGGTCCGGTGTCACCCCGTATAGGTCGCATTCCGACGATCCCCACAGGATGAATCCAATACATCCTGCGGGGATCGTCGGCTTTCTTTACAACTTACCTTTTCTTGGAGCAGGTCCGGTGTCACCCCGTATAAGTTGCATACCGACAATCCTCGTCGGCATGCAACCTATACGGGGTGACACCGGACCCTCTCTAAGAAAAGGTAAGTTGTAAAGAAAGCCGACGATCCCCGCAGGATGCTTCGGATCTGCGTATTGAGCATAATGGATCAGAGTCCGACCCATTATGCTCAATCCACAGATCTGATCCATTCTGCGGGGATCGTCGTAGGGGGTGTCACCAAGTGTTACCGCACCAGGTGACACCTACCCTAGGGACGCCTCTGATACCATATGTACACAATTGTACAAAGGGAGGGATTTAACAGTACATAACATTACATTTTAGGACTTTTTTTGGTTAAAATGATCGGTCCGGTGACAGCATCTCTTTGAATGAATCTTTTCTGCTTAAAGGCTTGTTCACATCAACAGCGTTGGTCTGCACTGTGTAGTACTGCCCAATGCATATACAGTCATATACAGCATAGATTATAATATTTCCACGGGAGCAATATATCAAAACCAAGATAGAAAAGGAGAATATACAGGACTTGAAAATATGCACCCCAGCAACCAACAAATATAGGTTAAAAGAAACACATTTCCAAAAGCTTCAAAACGTCCCAGAACGGTATCATATTCCATCTACGCATTTTGCAGTTATTCAGGACGGTTGATGTGCTTTCATATAGACTCACATTGTAAACTAAGGCTCAGCTATAACAAATGGATAGTGTCAGGGATCCGGGTATGACCAGAGATGTGTGGACTGACACAGGGAAGTAGCAGGCTTCAGGAACACAGGCATAGTCAGGGCTGGAGAGGTGGAATGGTCAGGCGGGCCGTAAGGTACCGTCAGGCACCGCCCGACGGGATCTCTAGTGACCCACAGAACAGGATTCCCCAGGGCGCGGAGTCTAAGCCCCAGTCTGCCTTTTCACCAGAGCCCCTGATGGTGGGGATGGACTTGGCGCAGGACTGAGACCAGGTCGCGGCCCCTGAGTGCACCCAACTGTGGTAGAGGGGTCCGCCGAGGTATATGCAGGTAGGAAGCCTGATGTGAAGAGGCAGAAGGTGTGAGCAGGGATGGCTGGATCCATGCAGGATGGATGGATCGTCTGGGTAGCGTAAGGCGTAGTCAGGCAGGCCAGGTCAGCAACGTGCGGGCAGCGAGGTACCGAAGGAGCAGGCAGAGAATAGTCAGGGTCACAAGCTGGGTTCAGGAACTCACGGGCAGCGCGGTACAAAGGATCAGGCAGGGAATGGTCAGGGTCACAAGCCGGGTTCAATAACTCACGGGTAGCATGGTACAGAGGATCAGGCAGAAGGATGGTCAGGCAAGCCAGGGGTTAAACAGGAGATGGTCAGCAGGGTCAGGAACAATGCAGAGTCGGCAACAAATCAGATAGGCAGAGAAACAGGAACACAAAATACAAGGTACAGGGGCTCATGGGAAACATAGACCAAGGCCCTGATCACAGGCCTGGTCATTCCTTAAATACACCTCCTGCAATCAGCCCCAGGTGTTGGCTGACTGCAGGAGTGAGCTTCTGGCTGCTGAGAGCACCCGCTGGTCAGCCCTGGTACTGCAGCCCACACGGCAGGTGAGTCCCACCACCAGTGTTGAGTCCATTCCTGACAGATAGATACAGAAAATACAAAAACGCTTACACTTTTTGCCCCTTTTTCCTGGTTGTCACCTTGAGATTTGTGATTAAATGATATTTATATATTTCCTTTCTTGTACAAAAACAGGCTAGTTTGTGTGCTCATTCCCCTATTGCCTCCACAGGTGGGAGAGGGGGTGAGAGTATGACTAAGGCCAGCCAAACATGGGTCGAAATTTGTCCGATTTTTCATCTGAAAATCGGACCTAAGGATAATCGGCCGATTTTCACTCTGTTAGTGGGTCAATAGCACCGGACGATTTTCGTGGTTCCTCCCCTTTTCGGTGATCGAGCATGTTGGAAGATTCGTGAAAAACGACAGATTTTTGACTCGACTGCTCAGCCATCCCGAGCAGTGTGCCCGAGCTGACAGGGAGGAAGACTGAAAACAAAACAGTGTTCCTCCCCATTAGTGATTGTTGGTAATCACCGGGCAGGACCTGGTGATTAACATCCGTGGACGCGAATGGTGGCGCGGGTAGCGGGCGCGCACCCCTACCCGGAAATGCAGACTCATGTATATATATATATATATATATATATACAGTCATGGCCGAAATTGTTGGCACCCTTGATATTTCTCCAGGAAATCATGTATTTCTCACGAAACGTATTGCATTAACACATGTTTTGCTATACACATGTTTATTCCCTTTGTGTGTATTGGGACAAAACAAAAAAAGGGAGGAAAGAAAGCAAATTCGACATAATGTCACACAAACCTCCAAAAATGGGCTGGACAAAAGTATTGGCACCCTTTCACAACTGCGGATAAATAAGAATGTTACAAGCATGTGATGCTCCTGTAAACTCACCTGGGGCAAGTAACAGGTGTGGGCAATATAGAAATCACACCTGAAAGCAGATAAAAAGGAGAGACGTTCACTTAACCTTTGCATTGTGTGTCTGTCTGTGCCACACTAAGCATGGACAACAGAAAGAGGAGACGAGAACTGTCTGAGGACCTGAGAACCAAAATTGTGGCAAAATATCAACAATCTCAAGGTTACAAGTCCATCTCCAGAGAACTAGATTTGCCTTTGTCCACAGTGCGCAACATTATCAAGAAGTTTGCAACCCATGGCACTGTAGCTAATCTCCCTGGTCGTGGACGGATGAGGAAAATTGATGAAAGATTGCAACGCAGAATAGTCCGGATGGTGGATAAGCAGCCCCAAACATGTTCCAAAGACATTCAAGCTGTCCTGCAGGCTCAGGGAGCATCAGTGTCAGCGCGAACTATCCGTCGACATTTAAATGAAATGAAACGCTATGGCAGGAGACCCAGGAGGACCCCACTGCTGACACAGAGACATAAAAAAGCAAGACTACAGTTTGCCAAAATGTACTTGAGTAAGCCAAAAGCCTTCTGGGAAAACGTCTTGTGGACAGATGAGACCAAGATAGAGCTTTTCGGTAAAGCACATCATTCTACTGTTTACCGAAAACGGAATGAGGCCTACAAAGAACAAAACACAGTACCTACGGTAAAATATGGTGGAGGTTCAATGATGTTTTGGGGTTGTTTTGCTGCCTCTGGCACTGGGTGCCTTGACTGTGTGCAAGGCATCATGAAATCTGAGGATTACCAAAGGATTTTGGGTCGCACTGTAGGGCCCAGTGTCAGAAAGCTGGGTTTGCGTCCAAGATCCTGGGTCTTCCAGCAGGACAATGACCCCAAACATACGTCAAAAAGCACTCAGAAATGGATGGCAAAGAAGCGCTGGAGAGTTCTGAAGTGGCCAGCAATGAGCCCAGATCTAAATCCCATTGAACACCTGTGGAGAGATCTTAAAATTGCTGTTGGGAAAAGGTGTCCTTCCAATAAGAGAGACCTGGAGCTGTTTGCAAAGGAAGAGTGGTCCAAAATTCCGGGTGAGAGGTGTCAGAAGCTTATTGATGGTTATAGGAAGCGACTGATTTCAGTTATGTTTTCCAAAGGGTGTGCAACCAAATATTAAGTTAAGGGTGCCAATACTTTTGTCCAGCCCATTTTTGGGGTTTTGTGTGACATTATGTCATATTTGCTTTTCTGCCTCTGTTTTATATTTGTTCCAATACATACAAAGGGAATAAACATGTGTATAGCAAAACATGTGTTAATGCAATACCTTTTTTGTGTGAAATACTTGATTTTCAGGAAAAATATCAAGGGTGCCAACAATTTCGGCCATGACTGTATATATATATATATATATATATATATATACACACACACACACATACACATGATTTTGCGCACCCGTGCCACCGTGTAGTAGTATATCTGCTATACGGTGGCGGGTAAGCAGTTAATTTCAGTCTTTGTACAGCAAAAAATTAAAAACCGAGGAATGATTAAATATCATCAAAAGAAAGCTGTATCTGCTCCAAAAAATATAGAAAATGTCATATGGGTACAATGTTGCATGACCGTGCAATAGTCAAAGTGCGACAGCACGGAAAGCTGTACACTGGCCTGGGCAGGAGCGGGTGAAAGTGCCCGGTAGGCAAGTGGTTAATGGGGTTCACATCAAAGTTTGGCAACTTCGAAAAAGATTTGCAAGACTGTGAACTGAACCCGATTAACCTATCATGTTTCCAGTGGAGACTAAAAGTGGCCGTGCTGACCCTCATTGTAACGCCTGAGTTGGGTCACAGGATCCTGCAGCTCCAGCTTCCCTGTGTTAGTAAGCAGCTGCTGCAGGGGAGAGGAGTGAGTGATGACAATACCTGCAGGTGTCGCCAACCTCCCACAACACTTTTCTACTGATAAAACATGAAAAAGTTACTAAACAGAGCACATTTTTTACTGACAACCTGAAAAATGACATTAAAAACTAAGACAATCAATAATTAAATAGTATAAAACACAATATGGAAAGGCCGACAATACCCATCACAAGTAGTTTGACTGGTTTACACTTACAAAAGTCAACCACAGCATGACAAATTATCAGCCTCTGATATTTACAGTTGAAAAAATCACTTATTTTTACAAATTGTCTGTAAATATACTGACGGTTGGCAACCCTGAACAGTTGGGACATGGAAGCCTATGGATGATGTCATGGCTCTGGGAATTCCCAGTCATTGTCAAGTGTTACCTCCTCTCCCCTGCAGCTGCCTCTCATTGATTTAGGAGATCACATGACTGGGCCAAACTATAAAAAAAAAAAAGAAAAAAAATGGTAAGTACACATTTTTTTAAACAGGTTAGGCAGGATAGGTAACGGGGGGGGGGGCATTTTTAAGCCTAAAATGGTTGTAAAGGTTTAATTTTTTTTTTACCTTCATGCATTGTATGTGTGAAGGTAAAAAAACTTCTGTGTGCAGTAGCCCCCCCCCCCCCCAACACTTACCTGAGACTCATCTTGATCTAGTGATGTCCACAAGAGCCTCGGTTGTCACTCCTGACTGGCTGAGGCAGCATTGGCTTTGCTGCTGTCAATCACAGCCAGCGAGCCAGTCAGAAAAGGGAGGGGCGGGACTGAGGCACCGCTCTGTGTGTAAATGGACATGCAGAGCTGTGGTCTGGGAGCGAGCCTACTTGGGTGCCCCCATAACAAGCTGCTTACTATGGGGGCATCCGACAGAAGGGAGGGGCCAGAAGCGCCAGCAGGGGACCTGAGAAGAGGAGTATCCAGGCTGCTCTGTGCAAAACCACTACACACAGCAGGTAAGTATGACAAGTTTGTGTCATTTGTTTAATTCAAAGCTGAACTCCGGGCAGATATAAAATGATCAAATTAATTCAGCTCTGTAATCATAAATACATAATTTAATGGATTCTTTTTTTAAAATGAAAGCCATGTACCTAAATGTGACCTGATATCAGCCTCTTACAGTCTGTACAGCAGAGCTCTGAGAGAGGAAGAAAGAAACAGCATACGAGGCCAGTCAGGGGGTTCTGGAGTGCAGCTATAGAAGGAGTGCTGATAGAAGGAGAGAGCAGTGATAGATGAGCTCATTAGTGTCTGTCCAGTCCAGGGGCGGACTGACCATTCGAGCACTCGGGCACTGCCCAAGGGCCCGGGGTCAGTAGGGGTCCCCATGAAATGCCCCTGGTACCTTTTTTATAGGCTTTTTTGAGTTTGGGCAAGGACACAGGGTCCCCATAATCCCCTATTGCCCGGGGCCCCATGAGTTGTCAGTCCGCCCCTGGTCCAGTCATAGGTTGAGAATTGTAAGTGAAAGTGAAATTGCAGCAAAGAAAATTCAGGTCCCCAGCTAGACAGGGTTGTGCTGTGATGAAGAGCTGTGTAAATCTCATCACAGTGTGCAATCTTTGTTTTACAAAAAAAAAACACTAGTAGATGTTTTTTCCTGATTGAAACTTTGGAATGAGATGTGAGATAAGGGAAGAGTCATTGGGGTAAATCATCCACTTTTCTGTGTAAGGGCTCATGTGCACTGCAGTTCAGGAGCTGTTCAGCATTTTTTTCAGCAGCCCCTGAACTCTCCCTAATGTTTTCCTATGTGTCCATGTACACATTGTTGTTTACAGGCGGTTGAGTTTACAATCTCTTCTTGAACACACCAAAATTTACCGACGTTTCAAACGCCAAATGCATGTAAACGCGTTTAACCGCGTTGGCGCTTAGATGGGTTTTTTGACAGGTCCATATCCAGATGCTTTCCAGAGCCTATTTTCCTCATCAAAAATGCATGCAAAGCGTTTCCCATGTATTCAAATGGGTAAATATAAAAACTACAGTATCCAAAACAGAAAAAAACTAGCAAAATGAACCCTCTTATACAGCATATAGGTCTAACTTTCACCCTTGAAAGTGTAAATTACCTCAATATCACCCCAATATGCTCAAAACATATTACAATATAAATGCAAGATGTGAAAAACCATACAATTTACAAAAACCCCAAAAATTATAAAATAATAAAAAATAAAATATAAAAAATTAGTTCACTCGTGTCCAAAAGTAAAAGTCATTCCAAACTCTGATTCCAATATGGAAAATTTTTGATCTTTAATGTTGAGCCTTCCAATTGGCTCCCAAGGAAAATGTGAGCCTCCAAGAAGTGTGGGCACCCAGCTGTGACAGCTTCGACTTCACAGCCGAGTGCCCACTGCGCATGCGCGAGTAGCGCTGAGCTTCCTGAATGGTCCTGTAGTCTTCTGGGACCTGTCACGTGTCCCAAAAGACTACAGGGAGGGGAGAGGAGAGAACAAATTCCACTTGCGATCGCCTAGAGGATCGCAGCGGAAAGTAGTTAGCGGGCACCTCTCAAAATTGGGAACCCCCTCTCCCCTGCTCCCCAAACGTGCCAATCCATGACAGGGGACGAAGCCTTAAAGTGGAACTTCCCCTTTTGGTTGGAGCTCTGCTTTAAGGAAGAAGAATAACAGCAAATACTCCCACGCAGGGGCAGGTAGACATTGCACTTCCAGTAACTTTTCCAGTCTGCATGAATAAATTCCTAATGTCACAATATTTGGCAATAGTATAAATTTTTTTTTTAAAAACCCTCCCAACTTTTATAATTAAAAGCCATTCTCAGCTCCAGTTCAGTGAGTTTGCCTAGGCTGAGACGATGCCATCAGTCTGCTGCAGCCTGGAGTAAGTATTTCCTCAGTCTCCTCTCCCCCCAGTGATCAGACTGCAACATTATAAGTTTGTAGTTGGACCCGCTGAGTTGCAGTACTTCTAAGCATCCCATTGCAGTGCGGTGTTGCTGGGTGCCGAAGTCCAAGAGCCCACCTCCACTCCTATACTGCACACTGATTAAAGTGGCAGTAAACTGTAGCTTTAAAAAAAAATCCCCTGCAAGGTAATGTCATAATGCCACCATAAAGTGGAGTTCCAGCCATTTTTATGTTTATTAACGGTCTTTTTTCCGATGAATTGAGTTTTCTTTCGATGATATTTGATCGCCTGTCCGTTTTATATTTTTTGCGCTATAAAAAAAAAAAAAAAAGACCGACACTTTTGAGAAAAATAAAAACAATATTTTTTGACTTGTTGCTATTAAACTTGTTCAGTAAAAAAAAAAATTGAAAAATCAAATTTTGTCATAAATTTATGCCAAAATGTATACTGCTATATGTCTTTGCTAAAAAAAATCCCAATACAAGTAAATGAATTGGTTTACATGAAAGTTATAGCATTTACAAATGGCGGTAGTTAGTTTTTACTAGTAATGGCGACAATCAGCAGCTCTATAGCAGGACTGCGGTGGACATTCTGACACTGGGGGGAACTGACTTGGTATCACTGACATCCCCAGTGACACCAATACAGTGATCAGTGCTAAAAAAAAAAACACTGACACTGTACTAATGGCACTGGGCAGGAAGGGGTTAACATGAGGGGCGATCAAAGGGTAAACTGTGTGCTAGGTGTGTTTTATTAGGGGGCGGTGTGTTAGTGCTTCACTGCAAGCACACTGCTTTGGATGGCTGTGCATAGCCATCCAAAGCAGTGTGTATGAGCTGACAGGGAGGAGAACTGTTAGTAAACAAAACAGTTCTCCTCCCCATCGGAGATCCTCGCCAATCACTGGCTGGGACTTGGTGATTGACAGCCGCGAATGGCCTGTAGGTAGAAGTCTACAAAAAAAAGAGTTTACTACCACTTTAAGAAAGAGAACCGGGCTGCACATCAGTGACACAGAAACATCCAGTGAGTTTAATGAACTCACTGTGCTATGTGCAGTCCTTGGCCGCCACAGTTCAGTCTCTCATCTTGGGAATTGCTGCAAAGTTACAATAGACTGGTTAAGAAAGAAAGAACAGGACTGAATGCCAACAATGTAGAACACATCCAGTGAGTTTAAAGAGCTAACACTCTTATGTGTTTCACTCCGTACACAGCTTCATCATAGCCCTGTAGGGGAGTGAAAAGCATAACCCTAGGCTCACACGTTCACAAATCTCTGCGTTTTTCACCCAGTGCATTTTTTAGAAAGGGTCAGGGACTTTTTTTTTAAAGACAAAAAGTTGTGTTTTTGGTTCATAGTAGACTTCAATAGAAACACAACAGAAATGCATGTATTGCGTTTTTTGTTGCGTTTTTGCATTTTAAATCTGCTTAGCAACACAAAAAAATTCAAAAATGCAATGCAGAGAAGCAGTTCAAATGCAACCTGCATAGGTGTGCACCTAGCCTTAGGTTGGACCCGCAAGTGGGAGGTTGCCTGTGTGTGCTACTTACTTACTGCTTGTTCATTAACCCCTTCGTGCCTAAGGGTACAACAAATCTAAACGCCTAAGTACAATTTTGCAACTTTGACATGTGTTAACCAAACCTTGGGCTTTCATTTGGTGGTAAATGGTAATGGATATCTCCTGATTTTTTTTTTTTTATTACCAAAGGTAAAACTGGCCCGAAATAGTAAAAAAATCAAAAACATTTTTTTAATTTAGCGGTATATTTCTTGCTGCTAGCATAACCTACCACCAAAGAACAACCCAAAATAATTTCTCCTTCTTCTGACGATCGCAGCGATACCACATTTGTGTATGTTGTTTGTATCCACAGTACAGCCCAGAAACAAGAGTGCGCAATTTTCTTTTTTTTCTATTGTGCTACTGACTCTGATACTAATTTAAAAATTAAAAAAAAAAAAAGTGACCCTGATCTTGACCCAAACCTAGATCAAACCTTGATCTAGATATTTTATTTATTTTTTTTATTATTATATTTATTTTTTACACACACTTTTTTTTTTCCTTCGCTGAAAGAAGAGAGAGATGCAATGTATCTCTCTCCTTCCTTCAGGGGGGAGAGCTTCACAATGACTGATCACTGTGATAGCCAATCAGAGACTATCACAGCGATCAGGTGACTTGGAATCCAGAGTTCCAGGTCCTGATTGTTAGAACGGGACCTGGGGTTTTCAGTGACGCCCCAGTCTTTGTGCTTGGAGCGTGACCTGCGGTGCGCTCCCAACAGAAAGACAGGTGCGCAAATTAGTGGCCCATGAAAAAAAAAATGTTTGTTTTTTTTTACTATTTCAGGCCAGTTTACCTTTGGTGATAAAAAAAAAAAAAAAATCAGGAGATATCCATTACCAACAGAAAGACAGGTGCGCAAATTAGTGGCCCCATGAAAAAAAAAGCCCAGTTCTGTGAGGCCGCTAATTTGTGTGCGATCGGCCTCAAGGGGTTATACTCACTGGATGTTTCTATGTCACTGATGTGTACTGATGTTCCTTCAGAGCACCGTGCCGTGGCCTGGGACTCTCACGTACATGCACGGGAGTGGACGTCATCACGTCTCGGCTGGTCAGATGGCCGGAGCTCGCGAACCAGGAAGGAAAACTGGATGAAGATGGAAGCCTCTGCAGTGGTGACAGTGTGCTGCTGGAGGGCTTCGTTTTAAAGGCAAGTCCCTCTTTATGACATGACCTTGCAGGGGATTGATTTTTTTTTTAATTTGTGGTTTAGTGCTGCTTTAATCAGGGTACAATGAGATTGTCAGGTCACTGCTCTCTGCTCTACTCTACCCCCCCACCCACACTGGAGTGGTGGGCTGTGAAGGGGGAGGAAGCAGATCGCTGAGAAATGGAGTCAGGTGCCACTCCAGACTCTCAGGTGGATCCCGACTTTGAAGTCGGGATCTTTCCCAAGCCTGGACTGGCTGAGTGACTTCAGCCTGCTGGCAGCCGAAAAAGAGTCACAATGAACTGCGCTTCTGTGATATATAGGAGAAGTACAGCCAAAAGAGCTTTGGTTGCATGATAAGTTTTTTTTAAACATGTTAGGCTCCTTTGCATATTTGTAGTTAGTCATTAACACCTTCCTGCCCGGCCTATAGCAGATTGACAGCCGGGCGGGACACTCGCCGTTGTGACTGGGTATCATATGACGTCCTGTCAAAATGAGCTGCTCACGCGGCTGCGGAGCAGCACGATCTGTCAACTATCACTATCTGACATATCACTACAGCAGCCCATTGCCAGTGTCATGTGACTGCTGTGAACCAATCACAGCAGATCACGTCAAATTGTATACAATGGATGGCTTCCATTCATGCCATCCATTGTATATACAAATATTTGTTGTTCGCTGTGACTGGTCAAGGCAGTCACATGATACAGACAGGGCCAATCACAGCCCATCTGTGATCAGCTTTGCCCAATCACAGCTAATCACAAACAAAAGTCTGAATGAATCAGTTTCATTCAATAACAATGATGCAAAATATCAATGAAATACATTTGGGTATTAGCAATCATAATGTGTATTAAAAAAAAAAAAAATCCTGATCACTTGCCACAGAGTAGTTCAATGTTACTATGGTAAAAAAAATAAAATAGTGTAAAAAAAAAAAATACGAATTCAATTATTATATTTTCACCAAGAAATGTAACAGAATACATTTTGACACCGTAAGAAAGCTCTATTTGTGTGAAAAAAATGATAAAAATGTCCATATGGGGTACAGTGATTTTGCATGACCGTTGCAATTGTCATTCAGAGTGTGACAGCGCTGAAAGCTGAAAATTGAACCTGGGCAGGAAGGTGGGTATAAGTTCCCGGTATTGAGTGTGGTTAATTAAAGAGTATTGCATAAACTTTAAACATTCTGCTTAGATTGAGGGCTAACAATGGACAACATTCTGGAAAATTATTCAACCCGTTTCATTTTTCCTTGTCCCCTGCAACCTCGATGGCTGCTGGTCTCCCCCCCAGCCACCATTCCCTATCCAGGATGGATGACGCCTCCCAGCAGTCATTCAACCCACGTGTCCTGTGAGACTGTGGAGGTGTCAAGGTTCCTCCTTTTGCTCTGGCACACAAGGCGATCTCTGAAAGCAATTAGAATCTGCCACCGCCAGAGTGAAGAAGAGGGCGAAGAGAGATCTACTCCAAAATGTTAAAAAAATGGATGACATGCCTTGTGCTTATGTTGTGTAAAGCCTCTTGAATGTCACTCAGATTCCATAATAATTAGAGCCTGCTGGCTGGGGGTTCTGCCAAACCGTTAGACTTCTTCTGGTTCCCAGCCTAGGATGATGCTATCCAGTGCGCAGTTTTTATCCCGCTGTGGATAAATCTGCAGAATATTAAGCATTTCCTGCTGGAACATGGCGTATTCAAATCCAATCTCCCCGCAATTCCAAATGCGCCACCGATTACAGGGAAAAATATAAAAGGGAAATTTTTAAGCACATACATTCAAAAAAAGTATTTAACCCCCTTTGGGTTACTGCTTTTTCAAATTGGGGGCATAAAAATTTCTCTGAACCATCTAAGTCACAAAAATAGAAGAACACAGTCGCTGAAAATAATACTACACAAAAATTAGGGCCATGGTTTATTCCATAACTTAAAAATTTACATGCAGGAGGGAAAAAGTAGGGGAGCCCCTACTTAAACCTCCCCAGAGCAATTGAAGCCCGGAGAGCCCAAAACCTTACTCCAACATGTGAGAATTATGTGTTCGACAGCTTCCTCCCTTAAAAACACACACCTTTTTGGGGTTTTCCCGGGTTTAAAACCTGTCGATGTGAACCTCCCCGCAAAAAGAGCTCTCAGAAGCCTACGATCAAAAAAGGGTTTTGACTTGCATAACTGGAAAGGGACAAAAGTATCTCCAAAAGCCTTTATTTTTATTTTTCCCCGGTAAACAAAGTCTACAATGGAAAAGTTTACACTGTTTTAACTCTCCCCCTAGGGGGGTCTCCTGTAAAAATGACGCAAAGCACAGCGCAAAGCTGCATGAGGTAAAGAAAAATCCCAATTCACTAAAGACCACAAAAACTCTGCACATCTAACATTTTTGTTACACATCACAATAAGAAAACATTTAAACAAAAGAGACATAGAGGACCCACGAGGAAGCCATTTCTGTCCAAAAAAAATACAGCAGTTTGAAGTTTGCAAAAGAGCACCTGGA
>CATNWA010004937.1:0-14310 GCA_951230385.1 Staurois parvus
ATTTTTTTCATATACTGAATAAACTTTTTAATTGCAATACTGAATATCTAGCCCTCTGCTATTCTAGGAAACTTTTTGCATAACAATACGATTAAAAAGAGAATACTTTCCCTGTATCTTAGCCCAAAATCACATAGCGCAATATATTTCACATTTATGCACAAGAATTTGATTGCTAATAGTAACGCGTTTTACTAACCACGGGGCACTGTTAAATCATTTTGCCTATTATCATTTTAAACGCTCCTGCTTACTGTAACAAACACAAAAAAACCCTTAATTCATTACGGGATATTTTCACTGTAATCACTGGCCTTTAGGAAACAAAGTGTTAACTTTTGGTTCCTACTTCGTGTCTTCCTATTTACAGGAAGTATTTCTCCCCTCTTGTGATGTTAAATAAAAAATGCAATCATATACTTCTTTGACAAGATAGTTTTATTTTTAAATTAGGTATTAGGCTTTGGGTTTTAAAATTTTTATGGGGCTCCCTTTTTTCCCCTACCCCCTTTTCCACTTTCATCACAATTTTTTTCATCCTTCTACATCTCGTGCAGTGATCTCCTTGGTCCTTCCTGTCGCATGCACCTGCTGGGAGTCAATCGCCGCGGGGACGCAGAGCGGGCCGTAAAAAGGTGGAAAAAGAGCTGCACATGTGTAGCCCCGATTACTTTTAAACCTTGAACAGGCCCAAGGGGGACATTTTGGGGGGCAAACAGCCCTACTAGGGTGTCTTCTGTTATAAAAACCCTCCCTGCGGGGATTTCCCTTTCCCAAAATTTTTACTACCACTTCAACAGGAATGTCTAAATAACGATTTTTGGGAAAAATTTACGGGTATTAATTCAAAAAATTTCACTTTTTAAAACTAAAAACCTTTGAAACTACATTACCTGTAAAAACCTGTATGAGTTTTTAGTCATGGGGCTTACATCTATTCCAAATTTCTACCAGAAAGAGTAAAATGTTTTCACTTAAAATAAATAAAGAAGAAAATGTTTCAGCCTTTTTTTAGAGCTCCAAAATAGTGATGGACCAAACAACCCGTTTCAGTTCGCAGTCAAACATAAAAACCTAATGAAATTCACTTGAACAAGGGAAAAAATCATTAAGCAGTTCTTCCCAGCTTACCGATGCAACAAAAAAGTTTTTTTTTAAAATTTTTCAGCTGTCAACGGGTTCCCCCACCAGAAAAAATGTAAAAAATTGCTGGCATTGCCCAAAATACAAAAAAAAAAAAAAAGTTGGGGTCCCCCCAACAACCCCCTTTCAGGCAGTTGGTTTGGTTAAATTTTTAAAAAAAGATACCAGACCCTTATCTGAGCATGCGCCCAGGGGGTCGGGAAAGGGGGAGGCGAGGAGGGCCCCCCACCGAACCATGCCAGGCCACGTGCCCCAACATGGGGGGGTTTTGGGGGCACCTTATCCCCCAAAGCACCTTGTCCCAAGTTAAAGGGGTAAGGCCCTTTCCCCAAACCATGGCCGGGGGTTTGGGGGTCTGAAACAGGGGGTTTAAAAAGAACTGAACCCCCTTTTAAAAAAAAGGGGCCCCTAGATCGAAAGGGGCAAACTACGGCCCCCCGGGGCCCCGGGGACCTTTTAATCCGGGGCCCGCGGAGCTAGGCTCCCGCTAGGCTCCCCCTCCCCCACATTCCGCCCGAAGACCGTGTAGAGAAAATCCTCCTAGAGGATCTGCCCCCCTCGCTATTGCCAGTCCGGGATCCCCCCATGGCTGCAAAAATCCTAAAACTGGCAATGCGCAGATACTCGAGGGGACAGATCCCATAGGAGACAGATTTTTTCAAAGCACACCGGAACGCGCGAGCAAAGGTAAGTGGATTGAACAGGGGGGACTTGGGGGCTTAATTGGGGGGAATTTTAAAAGGGGAAGAATACTATAGGGGGGTTTAAATTTCTATAGGGGGATGAAAAAACTATTGGGGGGTGAAAATTTTATGGGGGAAAGGGAATTCTTTTTGGGGATGAATTACTATTTTTTTTTTTAGGGGGATGAATTCTATATGGGGGGTGAATTACTATGGGGGATGAATTTCTATGGGGGATAATTACTATGGGGGGTGAATTACTATAGGGGGATGAATTACTATGGGGGTAATTCTTTAAAAGGGGGATGAATTTCTATGGGGGGGGAAATTTCATATGGGGGGGTGTTTTTTTATATGGGGGATGAATTACATGCTTACTATGGGGAATTTCTTACTTCTATAGCACATACACTCATTTATTATCTTTGGGCTGGCCCCCGGTACAATATATGAACCCCCTTTCGGCCCTCGAGTCAAAAAGTTTGCCCCCCCTGCCCTAGACCTGCCCCCCCATGTGAATGAGTATGGGGTCATGAAAACCCTTCCCATTCACAAAAAAAAGGGTGTAAAAAATTTCTTTTACAAGTCCTTTTACAACAAAATTTAAAAAATGTCCCCGCATTTCCCCCTTTCCCACCACCACCACCGCCCTGGCTCCCGGGGTCTGACCGTTCTTAAAATTTCATTAACGACATCAAAGGGGGGGGGTACTCCGCCCCCTTGTGGTGCATCACGCTGTGATTGGGCCCAAAAAATTGCACCCGATGGTCAGGTGCATTTCTTTGGCCAAACACAAAGCACTGTCAGGGGACAGTGCATTTTGGGGTGCAGTGGCCGAACGGCAAAAACCCTTCCCCCCAGATTTCCAGTCAACTTCGTTTTCCCACTCAAAATTAAACCCAACATTTCTCCAAATGGTTCTCCTTTTTCCCTTTTAGAAATCATTTTACAAGGTTTTCCACCACTAATCTAGCCACTATTTTCACTATATTTACATTCTTCTAAATCTAGTTCACACAGTTTAGCAAACTCCTGTCATATTACAAAAATTTTTTCCGGGTTAAAAAAAAAAAGTAAACAAGCAGCAGCCCCATTACAAATACAGTATCTATAGCAAGGGGGTGAGTGGCATCCACTTTGATCTAAAACAGTCCATGTGATCTTCACAAAAAACGCATCACTTAAACAAAGCACTCCCCCAACGCATAAGCAATGGTTGGGAGCCACAAAATACCCTTTTTTAATTTTATAATAATTCAAACTAGTTTTTAAATAAACAAAAAACATTGATATTTTATTAGGAGCACCATCTTTTCCCCATACTTTCCAAAATTAAACGATAAAACTTTGCATGAATTTGTAAAGAAATGGAAGAGTGAACCCTGTGGGGAAACCCGTCATTATATTTATCCATCCACAGATGGCCAATTGGTAAACCTGACCAAGCATACAGTAAATCTTGTTTGGGGCAGACGAAGAAGATGAACTGCTGCCCCAAACAGCTTTGGGTGTTGGCTTATCATGGTCAACACAATGCATAATTACAAAAGCTATTGCCCCCAATCGCTGGCAATGGGAAAACTTTTAAAATCCCACTGAGATTAAAAATCTTTTGTCATTCTGTTTAATTTAGGCTTTTCCCTACACCTATGTAAGAGGTTTCTGGGAAAAGTTCTAAGCGGATGTTTTTATTGGTTGAGTTTTTAATTTGCCCACAGCAACCTGGTTGTTAAGGCTGCAGTCAATTGCCCTAAGAATCACCATCATAAATGGAACTAAAGTATGAAAGTTTATCTTGGCTGAAGTTTGCTTTTAAAACAGTTTGGGTTTGGGTTTGGGCACTTCAAACTGCCAGTTATTCTGGGCAAAGCAAATACAACCCAAAAATTTTTTTTACTTGTCCTTTAAAGTCTTTCACAAAAATTTTGATTGCAGGGATTTGGGGTTTCCTTTTATAATTTATGCATTTTGTATTTTATTTTTTACCATAAAGTCCAATGACAGGCACAAGGTGGTTCTCTCGTTCTGGGAGGACGTCATATGACGTCCTTCCATTCTCACCGCGACATGCGCGGCTCCGGGAGCACGCAGCGCGGCAATCGCGGTGCGCTGTGTCCCTTGGATACAGCAGATCACCGATCCACGGAAAGAGCCAAAGATGTCGGCTCGGTCATGTGATCAGCTGTGTCCAATCACAGCTGATCACATGTAAACAGGGAAATGCCGGAGAGGAGAAGCCGGAAACCGGCATTCCGCGGAGGGGACATGTACACTGATCATCAGGGCACTGATGATCAGTGTGGCCCCAGAAGTGCCACCTGTCAGTGTCCATTAGTGCCAGTCTGTCAGTGCTGAACAGTGCCACGTGCCAGTGCCCATCAGTGCCACATCAATGCCACATATCAGTGCCTACTAGTGCACATCAATGCCACATATCAGTGCCCATCTGAGCTGCCTTTCAGTGTCACCCATCAGTGCCAGTCATTGCCACCTATCAGTGCCAGTCAGTGCCAGTCAGTGTGTGCCTGCCAGTGCCCATCAGTGCCGCCTATCAGTGCCCGCCAGTTTCTGCCTAACAGTGCCAGTCAGTGCCACCTAACAGTGCCAGTCAGTGCCGCCTAGTATGTCGCCTATCAGTGCTGCCTTTCAGTGCCCATCAGTGATGCCTGTCATGCCCATCAGTGCCACCTACCAGTGCCACCTATCACTGTCCATCAGTGCAGCTTATCAGTGCCCATCACTGCAGCTCATTAGCGCACCATCAGTGAAGGAGAAAAATCACTTATTTACAAAATTTTATAACAAAAACTAAAAAAATAATTGTTCCATGAAAGAATAAGTGATAGTTCAATAACGTTTATACTATGTTGGTAAATTGCAATTCTGTTATGGGGTTTATACGTAACATTCTTTCCATACAAAGATTCTGTTTCTACTTTTAAATTGTTTTGTGTCTTTGAGGTGCAAAAATCAAATTGCATTTCTATTTTTTAATTAGAGAGCTATACAAAAACCTTAAAGTGGAGTTCCAGCTGTTTTTTTGTGTTTATTAAAAGTCAGCAGCTAGAAAAACTGTAGCTGGTGACTTTTAATAAACAGTCACTTACCTGTCCCGGTGTTTAGCAATGTACTCACCCAACAGAGACCCTTCTCTCCTTCTGTCCTCCACGGCACCGGCATCTCAATGTGGGGCACCAAGCCTGTGACAGTTGTCTCACTTTCATCACAGGGGGGGGCCGGCAACAAGTTCGTCTTATAATTCTTTGCCCATCTAGTGCCGTTCGATCATCCTTGAACATAATGGATCACTGTGTTCGGCAGTCACCGGGACCAGAGTAAAGTATCCCAGGAATACTAGGTATGAGAGCAAGGAGAGGGCCGAATTTCCAGCTCGAAATCGCCAGGGCAAACTGAGCCCGGAGAAGGAAGGTCGGATACCTCCTGCCCAAAAGAGTGTCCAAATTATGGCAGGCGGAGGGGGGAAAGGGTGGCAAATAAGCGGTAGCTTCCCGCTTTTTGAGTGGAACTGCCGCTTTAATGAAAAAAAAAAACACAACAGTCAAATAAACCCTCAGTGCTTGATTAACAATGTATATATAAGTAATTGAAATTCTAAACTTGAACAATTAAAACAAAAAATAAATCTAAAAAAAATCATTATACACAATATAAGTATTTTGTTTCAGCCAGAGGTTTGACAAAAAAAGTGACCAGATTCCCTCATCCACACACATAACTTGAAGTTCAGATTAGGGATGTTCACTGGCCTGGCTGAGATCAGGAAGATCGATTTCTGTACTAACCAGTTTGCCCATACATAGATCATGTGGATTTGGCTGGCATAGGGAGGAAACAAGGGTGTATAGTTTATTATGCTAAGTACCTCAACTCACGTCCTCATCCAACCTCATTAGCCCATATGTCAAGGCAACTGGGTGGTAGGGTATTCCTAGTAGTACAGCCAGCATGGTAGTTGCCTTGAAACACTGTTAGCTTATAATGCTCTCACATCTGGTAATAGAGTAGATAGTAACAGTCAGCTGCAAGGGCTTAACTATAGAACTAATAGCACCAGACAAAGACCATTAGACAGTTAACTATAAGGGCCCAGGAGGTACAATGGAATCGTCATGATTACCTAGTCGAGGCGCGACCAGGAAAAAATTAGTCAACATGTGCCCAACCCTCCATCTTTCTGCAGAATTAGATAAGATGAGAACGAACGACTTAAATCCAGGACAACAATTGGCCCTTAGAATGACTGTAACTTGGACATTATTATTTCTTTCTTACAGCGGCTCATAGATTTCAACACATAGGGTTCTTGTTGGCATAGCCAATGTTTAATTATAGTATTTCTGAGGTCGGCGTAATAGGCTTATATTATTTATCACTATGTATCAGTTTAACTAGTCTCTTAAGGTCCTTGTGGATATCGGAATTTGTTTTTGTCCGACTGTTTCCACTTTGCAACAACGATGCATCTCAACATACCCTATACTCTTTTGGATTTCGAACTGGCACAAGGACCTGTGAAGTAGGTTCATGTAGCGTTACGGCTGAGGTTAAGGGAGCAATTTAGATCATAAATGAGTGAATGCTGTGCGCTCTCCTTCAGCTGCCATTGGCAGGTGCAAGTCGCAGCCTGACTGCCTTTCCCAACCCACCAATGCACAAAAAATAAACTTCCTTCTTTTCCCCTTCATTTTGGCAGCTTGAGTGAAGAAGGAATACCTGGTACTCTCTTTGGTATAGGGGTGAGAATCAGAATCACTCTTATGTCACTATCAAGTGGAAGACAGGTGGTTGGCTATTAAGTATCACCTTTTCTACAGTTCTAACACAGTGGGTGGAAAGAGAGTTTGTAGTCTAAATAGCAAGCCCCAGATCACAAATATTTGTAGACGGGGAGGGTGGCAGTTTAAAGGAGATAAGTTCTCCTATTTTAACAAAAATAATACATGCACTTTGTTTGCAGTTAAAAAAATGTACATTTATTATTTTTTGTTTCTGGAGCCTTTAAAGCATTACACCAGCGATCAGATCGCTGGTGCCATGAAGGTCTCCGTCTGACCTGTCACTGTATCTACTTGCTGTACATCCCGTATGGGCAAGCAGATACTTACTGACAGGAAGGCTCAATAAACTACCATGGCGCTCCACAGTGTGGTAGCAGTTCACTTAAAAACTACAAGCTCGACAGCCGCAAAGGCTGTCGGAAACTTGTAGTGTTTCCCATTCACAGAATACTGTGAAAGAGTGATGTATCCGCATGGTCCACGTTTTGTTTAAATTGTGACAGCAAGTGGAGAAGGAGGAAAAGATCCCCTAGCTGTCACAACGGGGATCAGTGGGGGCCGGGCCGTTCTAACATGTTACACCCTGAAAATGGGTGTAACATGTAACATGTTCCGAAAGGTGAACCTATCCTTTAAGTAAATGTGTTGATTTGGCTTGCAAAGAATTACAAAAACCATTTGAATAAATGTGAGTTTCTCTGTGAGATTTTTACAGTTGTTATTATACTTAGCTGTTAATATACCACCTACCACAGTTAATGTTTGATTATCTGATTTAATTCTTGTAGGCTGGGGGAAAAGTAACAGGTTGTGGAGGTTAAAGGACAGGTTTATATCTTTCATGTACTCCTCAGTTGGCTGTTCACCTGATGGAGCCCCCCTGAAAATTGGCTGTGTAAGTTCCAATTCAACACTAAGTTGGAGCTTATAATTTGTCTAAGGACCCCCTGCCTCCACCCAACAGGGCTAAGACCTGCTGACTTGCAGCTCAGCTTTTTAGAAGAAAATGGAGTTAAATGTACTTCTATACTCAAAAGTATCCGGTTTCTCCAGTGTGTGAACAGGGATGTGACTTCTTGCTAACTCACACAACTGGGCTTGGGATTTGGCTATCGCCTGTGTCTTGCCTGAAGTTTTTGCTATTTTGTCAAGGTTTCACCTGCAGTATCAATAGCTGGTGAAATACTTCAATTCCGGGCCAACCAATAATCCTTTTAGTGCCACTGCTGTAAGAGTTGCCAGTGGTGGCAGCGGGGGCTCCCAATGACAGTCACAGTCATTTTCTATGACCCTCAGAGTTTGGCCCCGCTAGGCCCAACCCCACCTTCCCACCATTCCCCCCTTATCGCCATGCTTCCCAGGCGCCGTCTTTCAACCTGCAGGTCTGGGACTTGCATGACGGGTTGCCACTAGATGGGAGAGACACCAGCTAACGTTCATTTGCTGATCTTGCCTAACTATAATGAACCCAGAAGCGACCTGTAAAATGTCATGTCTGGTTTCTGGTGACACTTTCCCTGGCCCTTGCAATCTGTGCTCCATTAGCTTTAATTGAAGGCAGGTGAAACATCAAGGGTCTAAAGGTCCTGATGTCTCATAAAGAGAACCGGTCTTAAAATATTACATCACATAGGAGACTGTTTGTCCTCTATGTGATACAAATTACGTTTTCGTGAAAGAACCCCCCCCCCCCCACCCCACCGCCCCACACACAAACTTAAACACACCTGTCGGGGGTACCCATGTACACAAATGTTGCTTGTGATACACATGTTGCTATTGCTTGAGGGGAGATCAAAATTCAAGGCCAATATCACAGTTAAAGTAATTAAAAAAAAAAAACATGTCATAATTTATCTGTTTTGGTGCAATCTTTTTGCACAAGCAAAAAAATCCCCCTCTTGGGCCCCCTCCAGCTCCTGGTTTCCTTCTCTTCACAAGTGCCCCCAAAAACCACGGCACAGACAGAGGGTTTTAAGCCAGTTCCCACTCTCTCATCAGAGTTTGATTGACGCAGGGACCCAATGTTGAAGTCAGCATTATCTCCGTCTCGCTCTGCCCCTCCTGCTCACTGTAAGGCATGGGAGTGGCTAGCTCGGCCCATGGCTCACTGAAAAGTGAAAATGGAATTTTTCTGACCCTGAGTCAGCTGACAGAGGCGTAGAGGTACAGCCAAAAAAGAAAAACCCCATTTGCCGGCGTATAAAACACTTTTTACCCCTAAAAATCTCTCAAAATCGGGGGTCATTTTATACGCCGGTATACGGCATACTGACACTTTTTTGGGGCGGGGCGTTGCCGCCGCCGCCCCCCCCCCTTCCCCCAATGGAAGGGACACTAAGTACAGGGGTGGGCAGCGGCTGTTTTCTTACCGGGTTTCCGGGTTTCCCACACGACGATCCGGCCCCAGGAAGCGCGGCTGCGCCTTCAGTTCGGCCACGGGATGTTCGTCGGCTGCTCGGCTTCCGCCTCCTCACCATGATTGGCCGCCAGAACTGTAGCTCAGGAAAGGCACACAGGCGCCAATCACCCGGCGAGGGGGTGGAGCCGAGCGGCCCCCGCAAAATCGAGTGCAGGACCAGCAGGTAAGTGGTCAGTGTAGAGGTGCTGCGCAACCACATATGCTGGCTGCAGCAGCACCATAACGAAACAGGGTCAGAAAGTGTCAGTGGTGGGAATCGATGCCCTCCTTGGTGTCCTCTGACCCCAAATGAAGAGTAACGCACTACTCACCTCACGACAATACTGACACCAGATGGAGCTATTCTCCCACTGGCACCACCGATGGGGCACCATCCTCCGCACTGACTACCAATGACTGGCGCATTTATTCCTCCCCACCATCTGCCATTCCTCGTGGGGCCCTCTTCTGCACACCACTGGACCTCAAACGGTATGGGCGCACTCATTCCCCCCCGCACTGGATACCATGAAGAGGGACACTAAATCACCCCCCACTGACACCAATGATTGGGACACATTCCTCCCCCACTGACACATTGTTGAGGGCCACCATTAACTCCCACTGAACACCACTGAGATACCATATGATTGTGGGCACTAATTCCCCCCACTGAAACTAAGTGATGGGGGCACTATACACTCCACTTGTGGGGCACAGCCAAAGCAATGGGGCACCTTATTCCTCCCTACTGAACTATTCCCCCACTGATACTAATGAGTGGGCACTATTCCTCCCACTAATGTCCAAATGACTGGGAGCCACTATTTCACTCCTCATGATACTATGATGGGGCACTATTCCTGCCATAATGCCAATGGTTGAGTGGCAACTAGTCCGTGCGCACATGAGCTAGGCCATATGATGGGGCACATATTTCCTGCCACTGATAACCAATGGATTGGGGCCTATTCCGCCACTGATTACAAATGATGGGCACTATTCCTGCCACTGATTACCAAATGATGGGGCACATATATCACTGCCACTAGAGTACCAATGATGGGAGCACTATTCCTGCCAACTGGGTAGTGCCCATTGGAAGATGGGGTTATTCTTACTACGGCTGTGCTAAAGCTCAATACACTCAATGTTATTGCTGCGGAAAAAGTTGGTGGGTCTTCTATATATACGACCGAGTCGTCTTATATACGCGCCGCAAATTACGGGTACTTTCTCCTTTTAAGGCACAACATAATTCAAAATGGTATAGGAATGTATAGTATTCAGAGACAGAGACAGAATAGTTCCCCAGTTGTATAGTTAATGAAATCTTCTATATAAAACCGGGGGAAGATTTTCAGTTTATTTTCTATAGAAAATCACCCCCTTGCCGACAGGGTTAGAAAACATACTGTATGTGATTAGTGAAAGTTATTAGTTCCTAATAAACACCTGTTTACTGAAATTTTACCAACTATTGGGTCCACGGCTTAATCAAACGCAATACACAAAGATCTCTGGAGAGAAAACCATCATGAGATTCAGTACCTGTACCTCTCCATAACAGATGTTTTGAGAATCTACATTTGGTTTGGTGGAAAAGGTTGGTATGTTGATCCAATAGTTCGGAAAGCAAGTGTTCTGCTATAGTTATTTGAAATATGAGAGTAAATGATACTTTAGTCTATGTTTACTAAATTGTATGGTAAGTGTTAAGTAAATGAAAGCAATATAATGTTCGATATGCACGATCTTTATCTTAGAACAATCCTCACCCCTAGAAAACAAAGATCGCCACTATATTCTTGCAATCAAAAGCTCCAATGGGGCGGATAATTAGGCAAGGCAATCTACAAAATAATTTAACTGGTTTCCATACATTTGTATAAACAACTTTTAAGATTCTCGTAATTGTTTTTTGTTGGTTCTCACAATGCACTGATAATTAGTACCTACTAGGATCAAAAAACATTTCCAAGTGATAGTGCACTCTAGCATGTGCTCTGCGGTCCTATAGAACTAATTTCACGTACATATTTGGCTCACCTAAAGTCACTCTATGGATACGCAATGTATGCTCGCTAATCGCTGCAAAAAATGTGGAGCCTCACTGTGCGAAAAGTTGGGGGCTGGACACCATTTTTCACAACCAACTGGCAAATTACAAATGCTCAATCTTTCACTCTGGTAAATCCACAGCTTCCTATCTCCCCCTACATCCATCTAAATCAGAAGCAAAAAGAAAGGTGCGCCATTTTCACAGCCCACTCCTTTCTTTGCCCTTGGCCCCCCCACAACATTCTCCACAAAACATCTTTAGGACTCGGTTCTGCTACCATTCACTCCAAGTTAAAGATAATACAAACTACTAATAACTTCTATTCTTTAGATGTCAGCACAAACACCCTTAAGGAACCTTGAAGGAATTGGGGAGATAGACAATGCAGAGGAAGACAGCACACCAGAAACACTGAAAACATGAAATTAGAGTATTTACAACACTGATATAAACACTCAGTAACCAAAACTTGGAATCCATACATAAGAAGAAAAGTTTAGTTATTTGCATTCAGAGCGACATATAGCCAGGCTAGATTGTACTCGAATTCAAGCCAGAATGTCAATTTTTTTTTATATTTGACAAAATACTGTAATCCATATGTGACTTCGTAGCTGGCGCACGAGAAGGCTACCTGTGCAGCGTATACCCGCAACTACACCCACCCACACAGACAGAACAAAGAATTAGAGCTGTATTGGCCAGCATTTCCCACATCAAAACATAAACTGGAATGTAAAAGGTCTTTTCCCTATCTAAACTATATAAAGAAGGTAGTAATATCCACGCCAGACTAAACAAGAGGTTAAAATAACAGTCATAAAGTATGTAGAACTGTTCAAAGGACTATAATGCTTTAGGAGGGGATGGCGAGAGGGAAAAGGAAGATGAAAAAAAAGAAAGAGCAAGAATGAGGAAAAAAGCTATGAAATAAATCTTTTTTTTGTCATTGTTTAAAATATAAATTACAGATCATTTTTAACCACTAGTTAGATCCATTTTAACGACATTTACATTATCTTAAGTGAAAATCGATATTATTGTATATCCTGCAGCATGTATTACAGGGGGCAACAACAATGTCCTGGATTTCTCATGGCGGTATCCATGCCCAAAAATGCGCCAAGCGATGCCAATGTGCCTCAAGGATAGGGAATTATAGACAAAGCAACTGAAGATAAAAGCTGATCCACCAATGGAAACAACTAATGTTGTAACAGTGAAAGATCCTGTCCACTAAAACAAGTTTGATTTTCCAGAGGGACGACTTGCAATTGCTTCATAGCACCTAAGCTTACATTACTTGAGTTGGCAATCTGCTAGATGAAGGCATGTAAATTTACTACCAAAAGGATAACTCAGAAGCTGGGTTGAACCATCAATGACATTGGCTTAACCACGTTACAAAGTCTGGACTCTCACTTGTTCATCACCACGGCCCACTACAGTCCAGCGCCACTTTTCTCAGGTTTCAGTGCTAACATGCCACAACACTTTGAAATCTGACAATTGTGCCGGCCTCATAACAACACTGTAAAAACCCATTATGAATTTTTTTAGCATTTTTTTTTGAGACAGATCAAACTTTATTTTGGTGGTATTTTATTCACCACTGGGATTTTTATTTTTTTTTTCTAGTTATTAAATGAAAGTCGCGCAAGAAACCTTTGTGGAAAATAAGTGTTTTTCCTAAGTAAATGTTTAGCGAAACAAACATTGTCTCTGTCATAATATCTTGGGGGGCTAAAATGTATTCATCAATCTTTTTAGTAAATCAAAAATAGCCACGAAAGTATAGATTACTAACCTAAAAATTATATATAATATTTTTCCTACATTTGTTTTTTACAATTATTATTTTTATTTACGCTATTATAATTATTGATCGGCGTTTTTTTTTTAACATACTGTAACCCTAGCAGTACCAGTGTCACCATAGTCGACACTATACTACTTGTGGGGGGTGAAGATTTTTTTTTTTTTTTAACTTTTTTTAACTCGGATTAAGCCTTTTACAAAAACCGCATAAAGGCTGTAAAAAGCAATCATTTTTCGTTCTCTCCTGGCTGCATTCCTGCAGCCATATGAGAAATACTGTGTGAGGCTGTGTGAATAGGTCACATAGCTTTGTCACATGGTTGACTAACCAGGCTGGTTGTGTGAATAACCTTGTAGCCATGTGACCTCTGTCGTATCATTCATAAGTTCTCACACAGTAGTAAAAGCAATATATGTCAGGAAAAGTGGTGACATCTTGTTTACTTCTACTATTTCATGTGATCAATGTTTAGGTCCTATCAGTGTATCACATGAATCGGGACCTCACAACTGAGGTCCCCGTACGAGCGATCTGTGTTCGCCAAAGTGCTAGGCGGAGCTCCTATGAAGCGCGCACAGAGCAATAGCTGTGGAGGGGACGTTTTGAAATGTTCCGCACCCCGCATCCGGCAGTAACTACAACAAACCCACGTCTAGGCCGTTTATTTACGAAATGGGACCAGACGGGAAGAAGATAAACAAGTGTGGCTGTGTAATCCTGGACAATTTTCCTACTAACGTCCAGTTTGAAAAAATGTTTGTAATACCTGACGCCAACGTGACCAGTTATTATAGGGTTTTCCATAGTGTAGTTTTACAAGAAAAAAATGTGAAAAAAGTACAGAACCTGTACAATGTCGAACTTATAACAGTAAAATAAAAATTTTGGTTAGGAAGCCATTGAATAGGAGCCATTAAACGGACTAACCATAAAAACAATCGATTCCAGATCTCTCTCAAATTTTGGGAGCTCCCTACTACTGTGTACACGTTAAAACTTGCTGTATGTACAGTTGCAAGAAAAAGTATGTTTGAGAACCCCTTTGGGATTAATGTGAAGTTTTGGCATGAAATTGGGCATTAAAAGGTGGCTCTGAACGTCATCTATGTCACAACAACAGAAAGAAACACAGTCTTGCTGTAACATAATACTACACAAACTCTTAGATGTTGCCATGGTTTAAAGTGCACATACATGTAAACATTCACAGGGCAGGGAGGAAAAAGTATGTGAACCTTTGGATTAATAACTGGTTGAACCCTCCTTTGGCAGCATAACCTCAACCAAAGTTTCCTGTAGTTGCATATCCCAGACCTGCATAAACAATCATGAGTATTTTGGACACTCCTCTTCACAAAACCCGTTTTAGTGTAGCAATATTTTTGGGTGCTGGTGGAACGTTC
>CATNWA010004938.1:0-15206 GCA_951230385.1 Staurois parvus
AAAAAAAAATCAAACAAAGCATGAAACCAATTTTTCTCCTACAGGGGAAAAAAATTCCTTTCCCGATCCCCCGAGAGGCAATTGGATATTCCCCGGGTCAAATTAAAAACCCATAAATGATAAAATCCAGTTATATTCTGTGTTTTCCAAAAAATATGGGCCTTTTTTTAAAGCAAACCTTTGAGTTTTGGGCCCGAACCAACTCTTGAGGGCCCTATTCCACTTTTTCACAGCTCTTACTGTGAAGAAACCTTCCGTATTCCTTTTTCCCCCCAATGTAAAAAGGGGCCCCCCTTGTCTTTTGTGATGAAATTTAGGGTGAAAACTCTACACCGAGTTTTACTAATGAAAACCCCTGATTTTATTATACATGGAGAAACATATCCCCCCTTTTGTATTTTAAAATGGAGATCCCTATCCCCCCTTATTATTATACATTGGGGATTTATATCCCCCCCTTATGTATTTTACATGGTTTATCATTTCCCCCCTTATGTTTTTTAATACCACCAAAAAGTATCGCATCTAGCCTCGGTGTGCAGAAAATGATAATAAATTTCTAGCTCTTGCCGTACTATTGCTTGTATGACGCGGCTTGAAAACCGTGAAACAAATTGGATCTGGGCAGGGTCAGGTGTAAAATTGCACCGTATTTGGAATGGGTTCTAATCCCCATCTGGGATATTGCTTAACTTGCATGTGGGACATGCGTTCATAGGCTTATGTCAAATATTCACGAGAAGATTGCAGTGTGGATCTCGATGCCATTTAATGTATGCCTATACATGGAGAACATATGCACCTCCCTTACAAAGGCAATATACCATAAGGTGGGTATCGTACGGTCATACTATCTTATGTCTAAAAAACACTGATGAGATCATAATCCCCACTTCATGTAGAAATATTGCATGGAGATCAATTCCCACATTGTAGTATAATCAAAGTGGAGATTAGTAACCCATGTGTGAAGTGGAACTATTAATGTGGTTGATGATGGAGAGTGTGTATGTTAACACTTCTAGTTAGTATTGTGCTAAAAATGCGAGATCATGATCCCACTACAGTTGTTTTTAATAGTCTTGGCCAGCCATTGACCACCAGAGTGGGACTAGGTAGCATGGATATCTGTACTAGCTGCTACTGTACCTTGATGTATTGATCACATCGGAACGCATCAACTAACCCCCCTAATGCACATTATACATGGCAGTGGTATTCTGCCCTGTTTACAATATGACCCACGGCTTCCTGTCTATTAGACATGGAGATCATACACTCCGGCGCTGCTTATTTAATCAATTTGCTATGAGACATCAAATCCCACACATATAATGTATTGATACGTGAGATCATATCCTTAATATCCGCTAGCACATAATGTATTCTCGTGTGATATCAATATCCCCCCTTTATATGAGAATTTCATGGAGAACATATCCCCCTTCTTGACTGGTAGAGATGGAGATCATTACATCATGGGGGCACTTATGTACAAAAACCAAGGAGATCATAACCACACTAAAGGTGTGGACTTATACATGGAAAAAAAGATACAGTGGCGATCTGAGGATCGTTGCTGATATCCGATCATTAGTTGAGCTTTTAGGGGAAACCGCTGATGCATCAGTAGAGAAATGTTCTGCCGCTTATGAAATTTTACAAAGGGGGATCATATCCCCCCCTTATGTATTATCATAGAGATCATATCCCCCCTTGTGTATTATACATGGTTCATACCCCCCTTATGATTATCGGTGTCATACCCCCCTTATGTTTAACAGGGAGATCATATCCCCCCTTATGTATTTTTACATAAAATCATATCCCCTCTTATGTATTATACATGGAAATCATATCCCCTCCCCCTATGTATTATACATGGAGATCATACCCCCCCCTTATGTTTATCATGGAGATCATACCCCCCCTTGTGTATTATAATGGAATCATACCCCCTTGGTTATTATACATGGTATCATACCCCCCCTTAGTATT
This sequence comes from Staurois parvus, assembly GCA_951230385.1. Classification (NCBI taxonomy): domain Eukaryota; kingdom Metazoa; phylum Chordata; class Amphibia; order Anura; family Ranidae; genus Staurois; species Staurois parvus. The sequence continues at coordinate 1,999 of CATNWA010004938.1, forward strand.
TTAATGGTGATCAAATCCCCCTTAGTATTATCAGGAGATCTACCCCCTTATGTTTTAACAGGGTTATCAAATCCCCCTTTGTAAAATACGGAATCATATCCCCCCTTTATTTATTAGCATGGATCATACCCCCCCTTTATGTATTTGCAGGGAGATCATGAGATGCACCCAAGTTTATAAGTCAATCTCCCCCCATATGATGACCCTATCCTTGTGCGCTACCCAATAGAGTTCCAACATCTGACAGATGAGTTTCCAATCCCTTGTCAGTTATGATGACAGATTGGAGATGCTCAGAATCCAGATGCAAGACCCAATTTTCACTCACTTACTTTATTAAAACTGACTTACTAAAGTTCAAAATTATGCACATCCACATAACCTAACCTGACCCATTATTCATACCAGTTCACCCCTATACAAACCTATATTTAGTGTATGTTCCCCTGCAACCATTGCTCTGAACCAACCCCAGGCAACATTAAAATTCATACCCTAACTGAGACCCACACTTACCACCCCATTTATCAAATAGTATCATTGATAAACATACAAAATGCTCTATCCAAACACTTACTATTATTAACCGAACACAATGAAACCTCAATTATCCAGACTTGCTAGTGTACTCCAGTGCTAAAAATTACCCATAATCCATATAAATCCTCAAATCCACAATTCCAGACAAACGTGGCATCAAGTCATAACTAAAGACATTTATTACATAGCTTTACAGAGAAGGATTTACAACATCCCCCACACCCCCCCCCCATCAGCTCATCTATTAACACGTTAGGGAGATTCTACCCTCTCTATAAATCCCATTCCCCCCCCCTATCATACAAAAAGATAACCAGAATACCCTAATACTGGGTTCTCCACAGACCAGTAATAGAGAGGAAAATTTCCCCATGGGAACTTCAGTTCTGGTGACTTGGTAAGGAATTCCCTTAATTGGCAGAGATTTCTCTCACTTCATGGTTTGGCTATGAGACAGGAAGTGAAAGGGGAAATCTCCTCATGGGCACACAAGAGTGCAGAAAAGTGACAGGGGTTTCAAAAATAAGTTTTGCCTTTTCATCTATCATTCATATGACCTCTCCAATTCCCATCTACCCGTTACACATTGCCCAATATCCTACTAAACCATGTCATTTACACACCTTCCCTTGGATGCCACGATGTATGGCTATACATTGCAGCCCCTAGAGTATCCCCTCCAAAACCTATACTCCTATCTGCTCTACCTTGTCCCCCATATATTACATAGTTTATATAAAAATAATTTAATAATAAAAGTTTACACACTAAATCAACCATACCCATCAAAAATCAACCCACAAATCCCAAAACATGTCATCCATCAACAACATATACACTGGGGATGCCTACATATGAAACTGCAATTCCGCTAAAGGTTACATTTGTTGTACACTTTGCGGAGTTGTTTTAGAAACAATAATACTAGCCCCATTTGTCATTATTTGGTCTAAACTGATGACCTGTTAAGGGCAGTTTTTGTCCTATGTGATACAAAAAAAAGTTATTGTAAATATAGGTAAAAAAATAAATAAAAGTACACCAGCACTTAAGGCCCCTCCTCCCAAAAACCAATTGTCTGCCCCACACAAATGCAACGAAAACGTAAAAAACAATACCACTGTGGATGCCTACACATGAAAAACTCCAATTCCACTGAATGTTCATATTTGTACACACTTTGAAGTCAGAGCACTAATCCTTAGGCACATTCATTATTAGGCTCTAACTGTTGACCTGTAGGGGTATATAAAGGGCTTGACATGTTTGTCTCTCTTTTTGTAGATTTTTTTAGATTCATTTTTTTTTTTTCTTGTAATTTATTTCATTTGTGTGTCCTAAAATTAACTGAATTTTGCACTTGATAAACTGCTGTGATAATTTATGCTACTATTTCATCCTCCAGGATCTTTGCTTTTTTTTTTTTACTGTTGGATAGAGTGGAGAGGGATAAAACTCCTGTTGGGTTTTTTATGGTTGTCTGTGCTCCTGTTAGGGAGATTCAATCTATGTGTCTTGTTTACTGATATAATTGAAAGTGGAAATAAAAGAAAATCACAGATTTTGGGTTGACATCAGAACATAAGAAAGGTGAAACCTTCCAATGTGGACACCAGTTCTAGTGACACCCTGCGAATCCCTCACTTTGGAGGAATTTCCTCTCACTTCCTGTTTTGACTACGGGACAGGAAGTAAAGGGAAATCTCCCCAATGGGACACAAATGGTATAAAAAAAATGGTGGGGTAAAAACCCTCCCTAACTCTTTTCAAAACGAAAAAAAAGTTTTGCCTTTTGTTGCACTGTAAGTAATTTTCAGGCTTAGAATGTCTTTTTAACTGCCTCCCAAACCCGCCATATAGTAATATGACGGGCGCAAGGCGGTTCTTTTCGTTCTGGGGGACGTCATCGGCGGTGCGCTGTGTCCCTCAGGACACAGAGGATCACTGATCTACTGAAAGAGCCGAAGATGTTGGCTCGGTCATGTGATCAGCTGTGTCCAATCACAGCTGATAACATGTAAACAGGAAATGCCGGTTATCGGCATTTCTCTCCTCACGAGCTGTCACACTGACAGAGGAGAGGAGAGCCAGTAATCGGCATTCCTCGGTGGGAACATCTATACAGATCATCAAAGCACTGATGATCAGTGTGCCCTGATGATCTGTATAGCCCCAGCAGCGCCACCTGTCCGTGTCCATCAGTGCCAGCTCTGTGCTCATCCATGGCACCTGCCAGTGCCCATCAGTGCCACATCAGTACCACATTTCAGTGCCACATCAATCCCACATATCAGTGCCCATCTGAGCTGCCTTTCAGTGCCAGTCAGTGCCACCTATCAATGCCAGTCAGTGCCACCTATCAGTGCTGCCAATCAGTGCCAGTCAGTGCCGCCTATCACTGTGCATCAGTGCCGCCTAACAGTGCCTGTCAGTGCTGCCTAACAGTGCCAGCCAGTGCCGCCTATCAGTGCCATATATGAGTGCTGCCTTTCAGTGCCCATCAGTGATGCCTGTCAATGCCCATCAGTGCCACCTACCTGTGTCTCCTCATCAGTGCCCATCAGTGTCCATCAGTGCAGCCTATCAGTGCCCATCAGTGCAGCCTCATGAGCGCACATCAGTGAAGGAGAAAAATCACCTAGTTACAAAATTTTATTTAAAAAAAAAACAATTTTTTTTTTTTCAAAATTTTCAGTGGTTTTTGGTTTGTTTAAGAAAAAATTTAAAACCCTGAGGTGATTAAATACCACCAAAAAAAAGCTCTCTTACAAAAAAAATGGGTACGGGTATGGGTACGGTGTTGCATGACCGTGCAATTGTCATTCAAAGTGCAACAGCGCTGGAAATTGGCCTGGGCAGGAAGGGGTATAAGTGCCCGGTAGGCAAGTGGTGTTAAACAAAAATAACATGGCCCTGAAGGTGAAAGGGTTGAAGCCGCTTTTATATTATACAGCATATAATACATGTGCTCTAAAACATATATATATTGTGTAAATGGTTCTTCCAACATATTGATACCACAAGGGCATTATAACACATATCACATCTGTGATTGAACAATATAACAACTAGTCCCACTAGTATTGAGTGCATTTTTTGATGTCTTGTTTTTGGAAGGTTTGTTTTTAACAGTATTACACCATCTGGCACTTTTTTTTATATATACGAGGTGTGGCAATTTAATTCCCAGAATGCCTATGGCGTAGCATTATGGTGAGTCATATGCCATTCACATTCATGTTCTGACATGTTGTACTTGCCCTTGCCTGGGTCTCAGACCAGTTGACCGAATTTTAGGGACTAGCAGAAGAAATAGCGTTGAAGGAAAATGAGTGACAGGAACCTGGAGCAGTGGATTTACATCAAATTTTGATAAGAAATTGCGTTGAAGGAAAATGAGTGACAGGAACCTGGAGCAGCGGATTTACATCAAATTTTGATGAAAATTGGAAAAAGGCACAAGCAAAACTTTAACTCTGTTACAACGGGCTTATGGTGAAAATTCCATGAAGGAATCAAAGTGCCTTTGAATGGCATGAGGGTTTCAGGAGGGGTAAAAATGGTGTCCATGATGACACAAGAACAGTCAACCAACATTGTTACTTGGAAATTCTGAAAAGGTTATAGGCATCTGTTCGGAGGAAAAGACGAGAACTCTGGCTCACGTGACTATAAGACATTATGTTTTTATTTTTATAGAAAAAGTTCTCATGTATCCCATGCATCTTGGCTTTATTAAGTGTTAAGGCAGTTGCCATATAACCACCTCATGTTAATCTAAAGTAACCCCATATTACAAATTTTCCAAATAACCTGTATGACATTTCTAACCAAAGGTTGTCCAAACCAATTAAAATATCACTAATAAAATTGTTAACATCATATTGGAAATTAATACTCAAGCGATAATTTCAATATCACGCCCTAATTCTAATTACACAGATACATGTCCATAAAGAAAGACGCTTCACCTCATTTCCCTTTTTTTAAATGCACCTTTTCCACTATCAAAGGATATTTTTATTTGTGTTATTTTATACTATATGCACTTTTAAATGTAACCTTCCTTTTACCATGATTACTGTTATGGCATTGTTTATCATATTATTTAACCACTTCAAGTCTGGACACTTTCACCCTCTTCCAGGGGCGGACTGACCATTGGGAAACTCGGGCACTGCCCGAGGGCCTGGGGTCAGTAGGAGGGGCCCTATGAGATGCCCCTGGTACCTTTTTTCATAGGCTTTTTTGAGTTTGGGCAAGGACACAGGGGCCCCGAGATCCCCTATTGCCCGGGGCCCCATGAGTTGTCAGTCCGCCCCTGCCCTCTTCCTGTCCAGCGCCAGTTTTCAGCTTTCAGTGCTATCACACTTTGAAAGACAATTGCGCGGTCATGCAACTCTGTACCCATATGAATTTATAGCATTTTTTTAGACAGATAAAACTTTATTATGGAGGTATTTATTCACCACTGGGATTTTTATTTTTTTTGCTATATAAATGAAAAAGTCCAAACATTTTGAAAAAAAAGTGTTTTTCTTATAAAATTTTGCAAATAAATAATCTTTCTTCATAAATCTTGGCCAAAATGTATTCAGCTATTTTCTTAGTAAGAAAAAAAACATTAACCCAAATTAGTTTATAACCAAAAATTACAATTTTTCTAAACAAAAATTGTTCATTTTCATATTTTTTTATATTGTTATTTATGTTTTTTTTTTAATACACCGTCACCCTAGCGACACCGTCGCCCTACCGTCACCATAGTGACACTGTACTACTTGTGGCTGGTGATGTAGATTTTTTTTTTTTTTACACTGATTGCTTTTTACACACATAAAGGCTGTAAAAGCAATAATTTCTCCTTCTCTCTTGCAAGCCATGAGAAATACTGCTGTGATTTGGTCATTGTTGTGAATTGCCTTGTACCATGTGACCTCTGTGATCATTCACAGATTTCACATGTAGTAAGCAATGATGTCAGAAGTGACATCTTGCTTACTACTATTCATGTGATTTACTGATTGGCCAATCAGTTGCTCACATGATCGGGACCTCACACAGAGGTCCCGTGCAGCGATTGGTGTACGGGATCACGCAAGGCTGTTACATTGCACTCAGGGGCGGACTGACAACCCATGGGGTCCCCCGGGCAATAAGGGATTATGGGGCCCCTGTGTCCTTGCCCAAACTCAAAAAAGCCTATGAAAAAGGTACCAAGGGTATCTCAAGGGGCCCCCTACTGACCCCCGAGCCCTCGGGCAGTGCCCGAGTTTCCAAGTGGTCAGTCCGCCCCTGATTGCACTGCATGGACAAAGCACAGGTATACATAAAAAACTTAGAACAAGTCACGGCTGGACACCAAGGATCTACTGCTTAGAAATAAGTTGTGTCTAGTAATGACATTGTATAGCCTCCAGTAATGGTATTAGCAATGCTTTACACAGCATGTCACAAAGACTAGGAAACATTACCGGCCGTATATTTTTCTAGCATAGGATCACCATACCTTAGTGACAGGTTCAGTAATAAAAGGTCGGGGCAGCAGGTATTCGGGTTCATCCAATAATGAGAGTGATGAGCTCAAACCTTTCTATAAAATGTCTAACAACCTTGTTTATCCACCACTAGTACAAGTTGCCTACCAAGCCGTCCTGATTTTCATATGATGCGTTTGTTTTCTGGATGTGAATTTACATAGGTGAAGAACAGAGATATCTGTCTGTCACTGTCAATGTTGGTTTTTCTAGTCACCCAGGCATTATGGTCTGTATTACCTTATTGTGAATCGGGAAAAATCAAATAACTCATCTGGGGGGGTGCATTGGGTGTGGGCTATAGCGTTGACAAGATCTTCATTCAAGCACCTGAATCCTCTGGCAGCAGCGTAAATTGCATACTGCAACCACAGAGCCAAGAGAGGAGCTAGAGCTGCCATCATTTCACCTCTCGTTCCCATGCTCCAGAAAACAGGGGCCGTTGACTGACCACTTGTGAAACTCGGGCACTGCCCGATGGGTGCCTTCGGGTGTCAGTAGGGGGCTCCATGAGATGCCCATGGGTACCTTGTTTTCTTAGGCTTTTTTGAGTTTGGGCAAGGACACAGGGGCCCATGATTCCCTATTGCCCGGGGGCCCCTATGAGTTGTCAAGTCTACGCCCCTAGTCTTCAGATCCTCCCTCTAGCAACCGCAGCAGCTGATCCTTCTTTTTAGCAACGTGGCTGTCACCTTCAATACCTTCAACACCTAGACTGTAAGCTCGAAAGAGCTGGGCCCTTCAAACCCCTCCGTTGTAGTGTATTGTTACTGTCTTGGTCTCTTGTTCTGTCCCCCTTGTTATTGTACAGCGCTGAAGAAAACCCTTTCGGCGCAATAGAGATTACTGTAGAATTAATAATAATACGTTAGCTGCTACCCCAGGATTCTTTCTAGTAACTGCAAATCATATAACTGGGTACATTTTGCCCACATGCAGTCAAGGCTGAACTACTTTTCTCTTTTTAGAGGTACCGAAGAGAGTGCGAAAAAACTAACAACCCATAAGATGTACCAAAAAACGTGCCAAGTGCAAAAAACACAAACGCCAAAAAATAGTTGCTTTTGTCCAGTCCCCCCGAAGGGTATGACTCTCTACCCTGATCCCGCGGTGGACAAGGCCGCAGCCAAACACTCAAGTACTAGGTCAAGGAGCTCTCCCGAAGAGAGACTCCCCCCCAGGAAACAGGGAAGGAAGGAACCTGATCCCCAGAGGCACAAGGCTCCTGACGGGGACCGAAGGGTTTCCATAACATTGGTCCACCATAGCCAAAAGGCCTTGTGGTAGAGCCCCTTTTCCTTAGTGGCTAGCTCGCAAAGCCGAACGACAAAGTTACTAGGTCAATAATCTGTGTAAAATTGCTCCACATGCAGCAAGGGCAGACTTTAACTTTTTTTATAACTTTTTAAAGTTCCTAGGAGGTGCGAAAAAAAGACTAAAACCCATGAAGTGTACACAAAAACGTGCAAGTGGCAAAAAACCACGAAACCACACAAAAAAGTGCATTTTGTCCTCCCCCCCGTAGGGGGTAGGACCTTCTAACCCCCCTGGTAATCCCCCGGGCAATCAAGGACTACCTGACAGGGGCAAGGGTTTCATGCCAACCATGGTCCAACTAGCCAAGAAGGCCTGGCGGACCCCTTTCCCCATTGTGGCTTGCCTGATGCCGACCACCGAAGTCCCTAGGTTCAGGGAGGCTCTCCGCCAAAGAGAAGGATACCCCCCTAGGAACAGGGGAGGGGTAAGTGAACCTAATTGCCACACCACGCCACGGGCTTCCGGGCCCCCATGAACATTCTACTATAGACTTCAGCGCCAGGCTCAAATGATCCACACCCTCCATCCTAGTAAAGAAAAAACACACACACACAATAAGTGAAAGATGACAATAACAGTGAGGAAAGAAATAAATAAAATAAGTGACCTTGCGCCATTTGGGTCCCTGGACCTTAGACCATGATTTATGATTAAAGCGTGAGATCGTCTGAACGCGTTAAACAGGCTCCTGTTTTACATATCCCCTGATGTTTTAGATGTGTCCTATGGATAAATAAATACACACTTTATTCATCTATTCTCCAGTGTGCCGGCTGAACCCTTCCTTCTCCAATTGCATCCGAGAGTGGTGAGAGGATCCAGAGCCTGCACCTGGATGTTGATAGGAACTAGTGATAAGTTTTTGCCTGCGCGGTTAATAATCTTTTGTACTTTGGATTAGGACCTAGATGCCTCGTACCAAAAAAATTGCCTTGGACTTAGCCCCAAAAGGCCGCTAGCCCTATCAGGCGAGCATTGCAGAATAAGTGACCACGTGCACTCTTCACCAATTTGGATCCCACCCCCATGTTTTAACAAAATAGCACCTCCTGAGGTTACCACTCTTTGGGGCACTGCTAAGTGAGAGACTCTCTTCCCTCCCGGCCCCTGGCCAAAACAAGGTAGAACCATTAAAATCAGAAGGAACTGGGCCCCTCCAGTTTTCCTGAGGGGAATTAATTCCGGACGTGCCAAACAGCTTGTGGGCAGCTCGGTTTCTCTTCCTGCTGTTACTAAACTTCAGAGCCCCGTCATACCAGAAGAATTGCTATACTGTCAGCCATTCCTCGACAAAAGCAAGAATGACGGTGGAGCACCCCTACATGGGACATGATAAGATACAAAATACTACACTTGATCTATAGGCAAAAAGACGAGAAAACGAGGCAGATACTACCTGGCAAAGTGCATATTGGGTCATCTCCCAGCCAGTGGTACATCCCTTACACTCAGTAGTCCGCATTGGAGGGTCAGGCTTCCAAGTATACTTAATTACAGACATGCTGTTCTGCTTGTGCATGCTTGACCAAAACAGGGACGGCTTTGAAAGTAAAATGAATAATTGAATTCATTAACCACACTTCCTGTACCGGACACGTTTACCCCTTCCTATCCATCGGCAATTTTTCAGCTTCAGCGATATCACACTTTGAATGACAATGCACGGTCAAGCAACACTGTACCCATATGAATTTTTTACCATTTTTTGAGACAGATAAAGCTTTATTTTGTATTTTTTTGTTAGGTATTTATATCACCGCTGGGATTTTATTATTTTTTTTGCTATGTAAATGAAAAAGTCCAAAAATTTTGAAAAAAGTGTTTTATTCTTATAAAATTTTTGCAAATAAATAATCTTTACATCATAAATCTGGCCAAATGTTTTCATATCTTTTTAGTATAAAAAAATGTTATCGTTTTAGTAAAAAAAAAAAAAAGCCAAATTAGTTTATAACGCAAAAATTATAATTTTTAAACTTTTGTTTTACATTTTTATTTTATTTTTTCATATTTATTATTTGTTTTTGTTTTTTACAATACTGGCACCCAAGCAGTAGCACAGTGTCACCATGGTGGGGGGTGATGAGAGATTTGTTTTTTACAGTGATTTGCTTTTACACCCAAATATAGGATGTAAATGCAATCATTTCTCTTTCTCTCTGTCTGTATTATTATGCTGCCATTGAGAATCTACTGAAGTGAGCTGTGATTGGTCACATACTTGTTCACCAATGGTACACAGGCTGTTGTGAATAGCTTTATGTACCATGTGGATCTCTGTGATCATTCACTATATTTCACCACGGTCGTAAGCATTGATGTCACAAGTGACATCTTGCTTACTACTTTGCATGTGAATCAACTGATTGGCCAATCTCAGTGTTCACAGGATGATCGGGTCCTCAGACAGAGGTCCCATCTCGAACGATTGGTGTTATTCTACTGTGTCCTGGGGAGCACAGCCGGGCACCTGGTATCGCGGTGCAGTGCGATCCCAGGGAAGCACAACACAGCTAGAAATGGCGAGAAGCCCGTTTATGAACGGCCACCCGCCCCTGGAGTGCCAACCGTTCCCTATAGCCATTTATAAACAGCGCAGTGCGGATGGCAAGTGGATAAAACAAACCGGAAATAATACCTGTGAAAAAAAAAACCCACAGACAAACGTGTGTCCTGATCGATGTCCTGGATGTGAGATGAAAGGCGTACAGGTGGAGGTACGTTCTGTTGTGATCGATCATTTTGGAGCACACACTAGCTCAATAGCAGCATGGAGCAATGGAGCTTACCATGCTACAAAATTTGACAGGTCATTACGGTGTTATGGGGGCACTAAATTATAGTGTACATTGCCTTTATCTTTTTTTGGGGGGGGGTTAATAGTACACCTTTGAGTGCTAGAGCAATTGTGTTACCCCTGGTCTATGTTATTTGAGATGTCATTTGGGAATATGTAATACGCTGTTCCGGGGCAGTCCCCTGGAGGCATACATGCAAAGAGAAATGAGGCTGACAGTGGGAAGACACTGAATATTTGAGCAGTAATGTGGGTGGTGTGTCACGGATCAACCACATCCTCACACGTTCACCGAGCGACTAGCTAACCGGAGTCGCTCACGAACCGATCGGTCCGTGAGACTTGGGTAAGAGGAATGAGGGGACTTAATCTGATATATCTCATATATAAGACCGGCTTGATCCCACTTTCACAGCCGAAACAAACTTCGGGCCCCACCAAGGGAGACTCCACTCCAACCCAAAGCGGGCTGACCACACACACAGGCAAAATACGATCTTACATACAATCTGGTGAAACAAAATTGGGGTTTTGGGGAGAAACCTAAAATCACCCCCCTTCTGGGTTTCCCCCCAGCTATCCTAAAGCAAGAACCCCGGGTTAATAAATTCTTCCACTGTCCAAAACCCCCCCACACCCAGACACCCCCACAAACGGTAGCTTGCCATTCTTCTAACCAATAAACTGCATGTGTTTTAAACCATTTTCAGTTTCGAGGTTTTCCCCCCTTCGAAACTAAGCCATTTTTTTTGCAAATCAGCACTGTGCTATTTTAAACTGGTGTTTGGGTGTGGTAAAGAAACCGTGGCACCCAACAAAATTTATATCTTTTTTTCAAAAACAACTTTTTTTTTGTCCCCCACCCCCTTTTTATACTCACCTGACCCCGACCCCAACCCCAGCAACGTGCACAAGACCAAGAATCCTGTAAAAAATAAACCCTTTTTCCCCCACTTTTCATAAAATTCTCAGAGCTGGTGCCCCCTTGGGGAAAATTTACAATCAAAGGGCCCCTAACTTGCATTCATATACAAAGGGCCCAAATTTTACCCTGCTAGCAAGTCGGGGAGTGGGGGAGGAAACCAGAGTACCTAAAAGGGAAACCAAACAGGTACTCAATGAAATTTATTGCTAAATTTGGGGAAAATTTAAACCAACAACCATAGGGGCTGTCAGGGGGCAAGTCTAACCACTTACCCACTTTTGCTGCCCACCTGATTCTGTCTTTTTTCCCTTTTTTTTATAAATTTTATCAAAATTTAAAGCCCCTTTTTTTTCATATGAAAAAATTCCATTTTTTTAATTTTTAAAAACCCTTTTTTTCCCTTGCATTTATTTTGCAAATTTTGTCACTGAATTTTTTTTTAACGGGTTTTAAACATTTTGCTTTTACACTGTTGGTCCCAAAGGGGCGGACTGACAACCCCAGGGGGCCCCCCGGGGCAATAGAGGATCATGGGGCCCCTGTGCCCCTTGCCCAAACTCAAAAAAGCCTATGAAAAAAGTACCCGGGGCATCTCAAGGGGGGCCCCTAATGACCCCGGGCCCTTGGCAATTTCCCGAAATTTCCAAATGGCAGTCCCCCCCTGGTTTTTTGGTACTCTTTCCCCACCAGATGGTGCTTTTTTTATAATGTCTCCCCCATTTACTGGGATATATAGAGAGAAAAAAAACCTTGGATATATATAAAATATATTTTTTTTGGAAAAGATTTAAAAAATCATAACCCTTTTGCCATACAATTTTTGCCCCTTATCCCCTTTTAAACCCTTTTTTTTTATTTATTTTTTTATTTTTTTAAAAAAATACCCGGTTCTAGCCCCCTGGCTTTTTTCTCCCAGGGTTTCCCCCTTTTTCCCGCCAATTAAATTTTTTTAATTTCCCCCCTTGCCCTGGGTGCCCCGAGTTTTTTCCCGTTTCCCCCCCTGGTATAGACATCTTTCCCTCCACTTCAAATCCGGACATTTTTTTCCCCCTTTTCCCCTCCAGGGGGAATTTTTTAGCTTTCATTTCCGTCACATTTGAATGACAATTGCGGGGGGAAATCATGCAACACTGGCCTATAGAACTTTTTTGCAAATTTTTTAGACAGATAAAACTTTTTTGGTGGTATTTATTCACCATTGGGTTTTTTTTGCTAAATAAATTTAAAAAACCCCAAAATTTTTGAAAAAAAATGTTTTTCTTAAAAAATTTAAAATTTTTTTTTCATAAATCTTTTGGGCCAAAAAAGTTTCATCTATCTTTTTTTTTAAAAAAAAAAAATTTTTTTTTTTTATTTTATTTTTTTTTATATTATTTTTTTTATGTTTTTCTTTTTTTTTTTTCATACTGTTTTCCCCACAGTACAGTGTTACCATAGTGACACTGTAAATACTTGTGGGGGGTGGGTTTAAAAGGGGGTATTTTTTCTTTTGTACACTGATTGCTTTTACACCCATAAAGGCTTTTAAAAGCAATAATTTTTCCTCTCTGGCTGCATTCCTGCAAACCATTGAGAAATACTGTGCAAGCTGTGATTGGTCCCCGCTTGTCACATGGGACAAGGCGTTGTGAATAGCCCTGTACCAAATTACCTCTGTGATCATTCACAAAATTTCACAAGTAGTAAACAATGATGTTAGGAAGTGACATCTTTTTTACTACTATTCATGTGATCACTGAATTTGGGCCCCATGAGTCGGGGCCTCCCCACGAGGCCCCGTACAGGGTAACCCGTGTGTTAAACCCGGAGTTTCGCACAGGCAATGGATGCGGGGGAAGGGTTTTGAAAAATCCACCCGCCCCGGGAGCGCCCCCGTCCGGCCCCTTTTTCACCTGGGCCAGACCCGGGGAAAAGGGAAAAAAGGGGTACTAAAGTCCCTTTTTTTTTTAAAACAACAAACATGTTTTTACTTACCTGGGCCCTTTATCAGGGTTTTGCAAAAAGAGCATCCTAGATCCCCCTCTTCTCAAACTGATGCCAACTCTCCCCAAACCCCCCCCTCCTGTCCCGGTGCCCCCCTTTAAAAAGCACT
>CATNWA010004939.1:0-14443 GCA_951230385.1 Staurois parvus
AGATCAGAGTTTAAAAGCTTTTGCTACATAAATCTCCAACTTTCTTCTCTCTTTGTAGATTCAGATTTTTTTGTTGTTTAGCCAAAAACTGTGTCAGCAGACAAGAGCTAGTTTATGAGAGTCAGTTCACACCACATGCAAAGTCCAATGAGTTTTTTTTCTGCAGTAAAAACACATGAACAGTAGGTTATTACATGGATTCCAATGGCAAAAGTTCACACCACTGCAGTGCATTCCAGTACAGTCAACAAAAGTAGAACATGCTGCATTTTTTTCTGCAAAGGAACTGCACTGGAATGTGGCAAAATGCATCAAAAAAGCACCGGAACAACCCAGAATGCATCTTAGCACATCAAAACCACTGGAATGTATTACAGCCCCACCTAAAAATAAGGAAACTTTGGGAAAAAAAAAACACAAGAGGAAAAAACATACTGAAATGCATAAAAAACGCACTGGAATGCAATCAAAAAAAAAACACGCATTCAGAAATGCATCTGGAATGCATCCAGTACAAGTTAAGGGATGGATGCTGCTCAAACGACCCAGCAGTACCCAGTATTAAGAAATGGCCTCAGCCACCATACTGGCCACAACTCTCTGACGCGCGATTTCGCCAACTGCCCACTCGAGCTTGGGTCATAAGAGGTACTAACACAAAGGTGATAAGCGCATCAGAGGGCGTGGCCAGTACGGTGATGCTGAAGCCATTCCTTAACATTGGACTACCTGGAGTCGATTGAGTAGCGTCCATCCCTTGACTTGTATTGGCTGACACTGGAATCGCTGGGACTCATGCTCCCCTCTTCTCACTTGCCAGTGGGGCGATCCTTTTCCTTCCATCCACAGCTTGGAGTGGCCCCATAAGGTATAATTTTACTATGGAATGCATCCAGACTACATTTCTGTGATATGAAGCGGACCTTCTGCTGGCAGAAAATATTTAAATAGTTAAAGAGAACCCATTAGGGCTGGTTCACTCAAGCAGCGCAGCTGAGTTCTGTTGCATTGTTTCACATCCTGGCTTCTTCACTCAATGTCCATGCAATGAGCAGTAGAGCCCCATGGAAGTCTATGAGGTTCTACTGTACATGGGTGGATACAGGGTGAAAGAAGCCAACAGGGCGGACTGACCATTTGGAAACTCGGGCACTGCCCGAGGGCCCGCGGGGCAGTAGGGGGGCACCATGAGATGCCCCTGGTACCTTTTTCATAGGCTTTTTTTTGAGTTTGGGCAAGGACACAGGGGCCCCATGATCCCCTATTGCCCGGGGGGGGCCCCATGAGTTGTCAGTCCGCCCCTGGAAGCCAATACAAAGAATGAAACCATTGGACCACAGTGGAGGAACTCAGTAAGTATAAAGATTTTGGGAGGTACAAAAGGATAATATGTGGTTTTGAAAGTTTTACTTACTCTTTAAGGGCTGGTTCACGACCATAAAAACACAGTCTAGATGTGTTTCCGCATGCACTTTTTTGATGCTTTTTCATACGTTTCCGGTGCATTTTTTGATGCATTTTTCATGCGCTCACCAGTTAATTTTTTTCTTCTCATTCTTTTTCTTCAATCTAAATAGGGACACGAGCATTCCAGTTTGTTTTCTGTGCATTTTAGTGCGTTCCGGTGCATTTATTATGTGTTTTTGCTGTGTTCCAGTACAGTTCTCTGCAGGAAAAATGCAACATGTTCTACTTTTTTTTGCAACCGGCACGCACTGGAACTGCAAGCACTGATGTGAACTATGACATTGACAACCATATAACCTACCTTCTGTGCGTTTTGGATGCAGAAAAAAAGCAACTGAAACTGGCCCTAAGACAACAGCCGCGTTTCACTACGGTCACCAATCTTTTGGGATGGATTTACTAAAGGCAAATAGATTGTCCTCAGCAAGGACATTTGCTCCAGAGGTTATTAACCACTTGCCCTCCTGAGGATTTACCCCCCTTAATGACCAGGCCTCTTTTTGCTACTCGGCGCTGCAGTAATTCAACTGATAATTGCGCGGTCATGCAATGCTGCACCCAAACGAAATTTACGTCCTTTTTTTCACACAAATAGAGCTTTCTTTTGGTGTAATTTGATCACCTGTGCGCTTTTTTTTTTTTCACGCTATAAACAAAAAAAAGGCCAAAACTTTTGAAGAAAAACAATATTTTTTTACTTTCAGCTATAAAAAATATATAGTAAACTCAAAGTTGGTTCTAAATTTAGGCCAAAATGTATTCTGCTCCATGATTTTGGTAACAAAAATCCCAATAAGTGTATATTGATTACTTTGTGTGAAAGTTATAGCGTCTACAAACTATGGTATAAATACTGCAATTTACGCCATTTTTCTGCTATACAGCGCAGCGCTAGTTTAACGGACACAATTGCGCGGTCATGCAATACGGTACATAAATAAAATTTACATCTTTTTTTTCCCCACAAATTGAGCTTTCTTTCGGTGGTATTTGATCGCCTGTGCGGTTTTTATTTTTTGCGCTATAAAAAAAAAGGCTGACAATTTTGAGGAAAAAAAAACAATATTTTGGACTTTTTGCTAAAAAACATGTCCAGTAAAAAAAAAATGCAAAAATAAAATTTAGTCATAAATTTCTCCCAAAATGCATTCTGCGACATGTCTTTTTGCTAAAAAAAAAAAAAACCCAATACGTGTAAATTAATTGGTTTACGTGAAAGTTATAGTGTTTACAAATGGAGGGAAAGATACTGGGATTTTTAGTTTTTTTTTTTATACTAATAATGGCGGCGATCAGCGAATTTGGGCCGCGATCAGTGACTTATGGCAGCGACCAGCGACTTATGGCGGGACTGCGGCGGACATTCTGACATTGGGGGGTACTGACTTGGGGTCACTGACATCCCCAAAAACACTAATACAGTGATCAGTGCAAAAAAAAAACTGCCACTGTACAATGGCAATGGGGAGGAAGGGGTTAACTTTATTTAGCAGGGAAGGGTTATAGGAGTGAGGGGAGTGTTTTACAAAGAGGCGGGGGGTGTGTACTGGGCGGGACAAGGCTGATCGAGAAAGAGAAACTCTTCTTTCTCAATCAGCTCATCCTCGAGCTGACAGGAAAGTGACAGACAGCACAGCTACTGCAGCTGTGCTGTCTGTCACTGTTTGCCGCTGATCGCCGGAAAACAGCCGATAAGGACCGCTGTGATCCGCAACTCACAGCTGCGGCGGTGATCGGCGGGAGAGATAGGGCGGTGGAGCGCCTCGCGCGCGCAGTACCCCTAGCTGTTTAGAAAACACACGTTTTAAAACGTGGTTTTTGCCTGCGAGTGCCGCCCTGCCGCCGTATATCTACAGTGGCTGGGCGGCAAGTGGTTAAATGAGGTGAAGCTCTGCTGATATCATCTAATCCTGTACAAGCAAAAATGCAATTTTTTTTAAATTTTCCTTGAACATGATTAGGTATTCTTTGCAAAGCTTCATCTCATTTACTAAGCTCTGGAGCAAATTCTCTTGCACAGCGCACGGTCTATCCGTCTATTATTACAGGTACTTATATAGTGCTGTCAATTTATACACATATGTATCGCACCAGTCCCTAACCCTAAAGGAACTTACAATCTAAGGTCTCTAACTTACATTCATACATATACATACTAGGGCCAATTTAGATAGGAGCCGATTAACCTACCAGCATGTCTTTGGAGTGTGGGGAGGAAACCGGAGTACCCAGAGGAAACCCACGCAGGCACAGGGAGAACCTGCAAACTCCAGGCAGGTGGTGCCGTGGTGGTTGGAATTCAAACCGACGACCTGAGTACTGCCAGGTAGAAGTGCTAACCGCTTACACCCCAGTCACATCAAGCTTGACTTTGAAATCGTGCTACTTACAGTGAAGTCGCACAATTTCAAAGTCGGGTGACATGCTGATTTCAGTTGCGATTTGCAAGACATCTTACACAGATATCCATGCAAATCGCACCAAAAGTAGTGCATGTACTACTTTAGAAATCGGTGTGGCTATCCGACCAAGTTGGACCCGCACCGATATGACCGTTCTTATTGCGGACAACAGGATGTGACTTGGCATGTGATTTGCAAGTTGCATGGCATGCAAATTGCATGGCAATTTGCATCCAGTGTGACCCGTGGGACTACGCCAGGGGCATATTTACCAAAAGACAAACAAGCATTTGCCTAGGGCAGCATTTTTTCAGGGGGGCAGCACTGCCCCCCTGGAACTGGAAGAAGGGACACATGAGGCTTGGGGACCTGGTGGGATCTGAGAGAGGCTGCGGGCTGCTTGACTCTCGTTCACATGGTATGTCCAGAAGTGTGAAGGTGAGTGTCTTTCTTTCTCTCTCGCTGGGAGTGGCCAGTGTATGGGGGCGATGGTAGCGGAAGGCTCTCTCAGCTGGGGGGGGGGAGGGGGGGGGCAGGTTTGTTGTTGGTCAATGTCAGGCTCTCTTCAGGGGGGAGAGTGAATCTTGTGTTGCTTAGGGCAGCACAAAACCTAAATACACCACTGTCTGTGGCATCTCGGCATGTATCAGGTTGTTCACTTTTTGTTGTTTTTTGCAAGGGAATTTTCCCTTAGCTTAATGCGGTGAAAATTCACTTTGCAAAGAATGTCCAGTTATGTGCAAGGAAAATATTTTTTTCTTTCCCATGATGGAAGGATGAAGGAAGTCAGCAATGCTTCACCTCATTTACCAAGGTAAGGGAAAATTCCTTGCAAAGTGGACAGCCTATTTTCTGCTAGTATATCATCCCCTTTGCGTCACGCACTTTTAGCCCAGAACATGAAAAGGCCGCTGTTGGTCTCCCAGATCAAAGGTTCCCAGTGAAACATGCTAAAATGTATCCTTAGTACTCTCTTAGTTTTGAAACTCACGCTTGGTTTGTAGATTGAAAAAACATTCAACCAACTTGCACAGAAAAACACACCCTGAAATCACAACCTTCTCCGGGTGCCAGTTCTCTAATGGGATTGTTTCTAGCCAGGTCTTAAAGAACAGCCCTCGGGGGAAGGAGGACACAATGTTTCTGTATAAATGGATTTATAACTTTGTTTAGTCTCATACTGAATAATGATGTGACAAAAACATCCTAAAGAGCATTAGTACTTTCATGGAAACATGTTATTTTTCAAGAACGTTGAGATCATATGGTGTGTGGGTGCAGTTTAAAGTCAAGGTAAATGCAGGGCAAAGCAGGCACTGACTGGTGGCACTGATAGGCAGCACTGACTGGCATAGAGTGGCAGCACTGCTGGGCAGCACTATTGGACACTGGTGGGCAGCACTGATGAAACGGGACTGGTGGGCATTTATGAGGAGGTACTGATGATGCTGCACTGATGGCACTGACTGGCGGCCCTGACAGGCACGAAATGGCAGCATTGCTGGCAGCACTGTCTGGCACTGATGGCAGCACTGCTGGGCACTGATGGCCAGCACTGTTCAGCACTTTTGGGGATGCACTGGTAATCAGAGCACTGATAATCAGTGCCTTGATCAGTGTAGATGTCTCTGACAGTTGCTGATTATCACCAGTACGTTCCCTCACACTGTGACAGCGTGAAGAAAGTACTGCTGAAACTGGCAACTGCATTTACATGGGCATCAGCTGTAATTGGACACAGCTGATCACATGGTAAAAGGCCGCTGTTATTTGCCTTTTACCATGTCATGTGATCAGCTGTGTCCAAAGAACACAGCGATCACAGACAGCACCGGGTGTGCTCCGTTGAGGGTGCGTTCTGGGAGGATGTTATATGACGCCCTCCCAAAACTGAACAACCGCACTGTAGCCGTCGTTCAGCTATAATGTGGTAAGAAAGTGGTTAATGGGGGACCCCCACATGAAAAAGTAAACCTGCATGGGGCCCCCCCTATTTCATACTGTATGTAGCACCTCTCCTAGATAGGTTGCTAGCTAGGTTAGATACATCTAGTTCTTGTGGCTCTCCTGTAATCATTGAGTAACTTGTGAATGCTTTGGGCTGTTCTGGGCTCTGCAGGTTGCAGGTTTGATTGCTTTCCCCCTGTTTTCTGGAAGCTTTCAGAATATAGTGGGTTGGGAGGGTCCAAATAAGTGAACTGAATATTTACATGGTTCCAGCCAATCCCTGGGGGAGGGTGCCCAGAATGTGGAGTGCATAAATAGTTTGAAGCCTGAGGCAGCCAGGTTCTTGTCCAGGAGGAGAAGAGCCAAAACCCCTGAAGCTGAGAAAGGTTTTCACTGTAGATCTGGTCTAGAAGATTCACCAAGGAATCGTCTACCTGAGTACCGACCTGTCTGAAGGATCTGAAGGGGTTGATTTGGTTAACCCCTGGTGCACTATTACTAAGGCTTGACATTGCTTTTTGGTTTTCCAGTGCTGTCCATTACCTGAGCAATTGTTGAAGGGACTCTTCTAAGAAATAGGTGCAGAGAGAAGAGCGTCCTCTTATTACTGTTCAGTGTTCTGGAGAATCCTACAGCTCCCTGAGACCCATTCAGGTTAATCAGCAATATATATTATAAAAAGCAACCTCTAGACTGTTAACAGAGCCTGGGCCTGTTGTGTTGCGCATTTACTGCTATTGCACCAATCTGCACCCAAGAACCTAGGACAAATCAGAGGCCCCTTTAAAGGTGAGCGCTACAAATATCAGGCCCTTCAGAGGACCCTCCAGAAATCCACATTAGGCCTTTATCTAAGCATGCATGGATGGTGGTGGTGGTTGGTAATGGTGGTGGGGGTGGCCCGTACCAGGCTACATGTCCTCAACATGAAGGGGGTTACCTGGCAAAGCACATTGCCCCCATGTTGATCAGGACAAGGGGCTTCTTCTCCACAACCCTTGCTTAGTGGTTGTGGGGGTCTGCGCGTTGGCGTGGGGGGGGCTTATCAGAATCTGGAAGCCACCTTTAACAATCAGGGGGAACCCAGATTCCGATAAGCACCCTTCCAAAATGAATGGGTAAGGGCTAACATAGTACCCCTACCAGGGGCGGACTGACAACTCATGGGGCCCCCGGGCAATAGGGGATCATGGGGCCCCTGTGTCCTTGCCCAAACTCAAAAAAGCCTATGAAAAAGGTACCAGGGGCATCTCATGGGGCCCCCTACTGACCCGGGCCCTCGGGCAGTGCCCGAGTTTCCAAATGGTCAGTCCGTCCCTGACCCCTACTCATTTACAAATGTAAAGTGTAAATAAAGATACAAAACAGACATGTTCTTTGTTAATAGAAAACAGCAAAAAGTCCTATGAGGTACATCCATCGTCAATCATGCTGTTCAACAATGCAGGCCCATAAACATACATTTAGTCCTGTCGCTTCCCCTCCTGTTGAATGATAGGTCCAGCAGAATGACAGCTGATGTAAACAAGGGGGTGGGCTCTCCCAGTGATGTCATTGACCATATATGGACACGATCATTTATGGTCAACGATGACATGAGTAAAATACCTGACAGACATGAAAAAACATGAAATTAAAATATGTGCAAATTCCAGAAAATACTGGAGCTTCTTTGCAGTCTATGTCACATGTAGGGCAGCCCCATTAAAATAAATGGGCTGCCCTATGTGCAAAGT
Source organism: Staurois parvus (assembly GCA_951230385.1). Lineage (NCBI taxonomy): Eukaryota > Metazoa > Chordata > Amphibia > Anura > Ranidae > Staurois > Staurois parvus. Next base: position 7,553 of record CATNWA010004939.1, read on the forward strand.
GTGGCAATGCATGAAAACACACATACACGCAGAATGCTACATAGTGTGAATGGGGCTAAAGGCCTGCAGCCATTTCAAAGCCAATTTTTATTTATTTATTAATAATGTTCTTTGAGTGTTTTCTTGATTATGTATTAAGAATGTTTTATTAATTGTTTATACTTATTTTGGTAGGGAAGTAGTTTGTGCAGTCCCTTGTTACATGATATTTAAAACTCAATTGAACTTTTGCGTTAACCACTTTACAACCGCGTTATAGCCGAATGATGGCGACAGCGCAGTTGTCCAGCTCGTCAACATATGACGTCCTCCCAGAACACACACCCCTTACGCCCCCAGTGCTGTCAGTGAACGCTGTGTCCTATGGACATAGCTGATCACGTGACCAGGTTAAAAGGCCAATCACAGCGGTCTTTTACCACGTGATCAGCTGTGTCCAATGATATAGCAGATCACAAAGTAAATACAGTTGCTGGTTATTGGCAGCACATTCCTCACACTGTCGCAACGTGAGGAAAGTACTGCCGATAACCAGCAAATGTCACAGAGCAGATCTGCACTGATCATCAGGGCACTGATGATCAGTGCCACCCAGCAGTGCTGCCCATGAGTGCCCAGCAGTGCTATCCACCAGTGTACAGCAGTGCCACTCATCAATGTCCAGCAGAGCCACACACCAGTGCTGCCCAGCAGTTGCGCACCTCAGTGCCGCCAGTCAATGCTGTCACTCAGTTCCACCCATCAGTCCCCATCAGTGCTGCCTGTCAGTGCCTATCATTGCTGCATATCAGTGCAGCATCATCAGTGCCTCCTCATCAATGCCCACCAGTGCCACCTCATCAGTTTCTACCTCCTCAGTGCAGCCTATCAGTACCCATAAGTGCTGCCTCTCCATGCCACCTAATCAGTGCCCATCATTGCTGCCTATCAGTGCCCAGGAGTGCTGCCTATCAGTGCAGCCTCATCAATGCACATCAGTGAAGGAGAAAAATTACTTGTTTGCAAAATTTTATAGGCCAAAACATAAAACAAAAACAGTGAAAATTAAATACCACCAAAAGAAAGCTCTATTGGTGTAAAAATAATGATAAAAATTCTATATTGGTACAGTGTTGCATGACCGCGCAATTGTCATTCAAAGTGCAACAGCACTGAAAGCTGAAACGGGGTAGAAGTGCCCGGTAGGCAAGTGGTTAAATTGTCCAGACACATTTCAGTTTGTTTTCTTTAGAAAACAGCTGCAGCCTGATTAGAAAAGCCTGTTCCCTGCCAGCAGATGCAGGGAAGGATCCTTGGTCCCTGTGTGGAAGCAGTGGTCCCTCTGCAGAGGTCTGACATACCTCATGTTCAGCTAGAGACAGATCTCTATAATCAATATGAGCTTTGATGATTGCTGACCTAAAGGTCTGATTCATTATGGGGTGTGTTGGACCTCTGCAATATGTCCATTGCTAAAACACAGAGAGCAAGGCTTTTTTTTCTCTGTACTTGCTGGCAGGGGAAAAGCTTTTCTACTTAGGCTGTGGCTGCTTTGGAAAGAAAACATACTGTAAGACATTAAACACATTGTGTTCCCGTACACCTGGAATGTATTTAGCTGATATAAAGTGATTGTAAACATATATATATATAACAAACATGGTATACTTACCTGCTCCGTGAAATGGATTTGCACAGAGCAGCCCCAATCGTCCTCTTCTGATCCCCCTGCCATGTGCCCCTGTAAGCAGGTTGAAATGCTGGTTATTGAGATTGCTGCTGCCCCAGTGGAGATCAAACAGTTAGTCCTCATGCACACTGGACGGTTTTACAGAGGCTGTTTTTGGCTGGTCTGCAGTGTAGGTTGGTATAGCACATTGGGGGTATGAAGCCAATACTGCAGGAGTACTGCGGTGCAGAGTGAAGCAAGTGGTTACCAAGAATAATGGAGATTTACCGAGCAGCCTGTTGGGAAGCGTGTACCTGGGACAGGTGGGTCAGCCTCTCGGGAGTTGTTGTCGGCACTCTCTCCTTGAGTGGTCCATTTCCAATAGCATCGGGAGCAGATTAGCAGAAGTTCTCAGCCTGTGCACAGGTACAGAAAAGAGATAATGCAGAGCACATATGGAGTCTGCACTAGGTGCATTGCAGGACCCCATTCTGTTACTGATATTGAGGTAGTGGAGATATGCTGGATGGATGGAGAGGATATAGGCTCTGCGGGTCCAGTAGAGTAGTGTACAGTATATTTAACATCAAGAGGGTCAACTAGAGTTCAATTGTCTGTTTGAGTAAAGGTACCCCATATGTAAGGCAGTGAACCTATCCAAGGTGCCTAGTGTAGCCCAGAAGAACCAACCCCAGGGTAGGCCTCCTATGTGATCCTAACTTGGCACCCAACAAGGAGGGGAACATGGAGGAAGTGTCACTCACCTATCCTACACCCCCATAGCAGGCCACTTGCTTTAGGGGCACTCATATAGGCTTGGTCATGAGCCGGGATGTGTGCATCGATAGACACACAGAGCACAGCTTGACCCACCACCCCTTGCTCTATGCTCTTCCTTTCTAGGGCCATTGTTACTCAAACTATTTTTTTTTTGGTACCTACATATGTTCATGCTGGTGTATACATTTACATAATTCTCTGCATACCCTGTTGTAGTACTGATGGCCCAGAGAGAGCTGATAAGTCAACAAGCCTTCTCTTCCCCCTCAGGGGCGGACTGACCATTTGGAAACTCGGGCACTGCCCGGGGGGCCCGGGGTCAGTAGGGGGCCCCATGAGATGCCCCAGGTACCTTTTTCATAGGCTTTTTTTGAGTTTGGGCAAGGACACAGGGGCCCCATGATCCCCTATTGCCCGGGGGCCCCATGAGTTGTCAGTCCGCCCCTGTTCCCCCTGTCTTGTTGCAATTAAATAGTTTGAAGCTTACTACTCATGACTGTTCAACCTGTTAAATGTCGCTAATTGATTGTTTCTATTGTACCAGTGTTCTGCTTTTATCCCTGTGGTTTATCTTTTTGAGCCAATCCAATATAGAGGTGTTACTAAAAAGAATTGTGTCTCTTGCACTAATACTACTCTACTATTGAAATATGTCTGAACCCAGAGTGTCAGAGGTGTCAAGAGGCTTGCAAGGTCAGGGCAAACACTGAGGACAAGCATTATCAAGCGTCCCCATCGGGGGGGTAGCACTATAATTATAAGCACCCCAGTCCAGGGGTAAACGGTTAGTCTCAACCCCCCCGACACCCACATCTGCAGGACAGCTATTTCTGTTGAAAAGCAACAGACTTGCTGGCCAGATCACTAGATTAAAATAAAAGAAAGACTAAAAATAAAACTAATGCACCATCACATCTAAGAACTGTTAAGCTGCAATAAAATTTTAGCACGGGCCCCTTTTAGTTGGCTAGGGGGAACTAGACCTCATTTGTTAGCTAGGGCTGGGTAGCAGCCTGGGAGTTATAGCTAGCGGGGGTCATAATTAGCTCAGGGCTGAGAGGCTTTGCAGACCAGCCCCTCTAGAATTTCCCTCTGCTCTTGAACTTTGGAAAAAGGTCTAGAAGCAATGGGTGGATTTGAGCAGTGGCTGGTTTGTACTCTTAGGGGATCCTGGCCAATCCCCATCAGGAGGCTTGGCAAGGGGCTAGGACGACCTTTAAGAGTAACTGAGTCTGCTCAGCAACAGGAGATTTCAGTTGGAAGAGAGAGAAGAATGTGAGGCTGGAGGCAGGAGCTTTTGAGGTGGCCCAGGTGGAGAGGGGCTCACCTGAAGACAGAGGACCTTGGTAGGAGGAAAACTCGGACTTCACCAGTCCTTGAGAGAGGACCACCTGTGAGGCAGGGAAGGAGTGGCCCATCTAGATGAACTAGTAGCAGCCATGGAACCACCAGCAGCACAGAAGGACTGGGTGAGTAGGCCTGCTCCCCCTTGGCCAGATGGAAGAAGGATCACTCTGGGGCAGGGGTGGACTGACAACTCATGGGGCCCCCAGGCAATAGGGGATCATGGGGCCCCTGTGTCCTTGCCCACACTCAAAAAGCCTATGAAAAAGGTACCAGGGGCATCTCATGGGGCCCCCTACTGACCCCGGGCTCTCTGGCAGTGCCCGAGTTTCCAAATGGTTAGTCCACCCCTGTTCTGGGGGAAACCAGATTAGCTGCCACCCTGGACTGTCTTATTGTCTTAAAGTGACAGGCACTAGATCCCCTGCTCGGGGATTCCTCCAGGCAGCCAGATAGAGGAGAGTCTGGGGTCTGGGGTGGTACACTGGGAGAGGTTGGCTAGCTCTCCAAAAGAGGATCTTTAGCTGTACAGACTTGTAAATAGTTTCAGGAAGTTTGTCCTCAGTTCCATTGGGCATCCCGTACACCCCTCATCCCATCCAAGTTTTATTACCCCCTAATAAAACATCAGAACAAGCTCAAGGACTGGTCGCTGTCTCCTTGATGCAAGTCTGAATGGAAAATGCGTTTTGCCTGGCTGTGCAGGACTATAGGGGGACCCAAAATCTTTGCAACTCCTAAGGGGGTAGTGCTACATAATTATTATATTATTATTCAGGATTTATATAGCGTCAACAGTTTGCTCAGCGCTTTACAATATAACGGGAGACAATACAGCAACAATACAGTTCAATACAAGAGGGTTAGGAGGGTGAAATAAATAATTAGGGGTTTCGTTTTCTAGAATGCCCTATTTATTATACAATTATGTACCATTTGTCGGTTCCTATAATTAATTAGTAACTATATAAGCTTTGAAAATCTTTGCAACTCCTAAGGGGGTAGTGCTACATAATTATGATATTATTATACAGGATTTATATAGTGTCAACAGTTTGCTCAGCGCTTTACAATATAATGGGAGACAATACAGTAACAATACAGTTCAATACAAGAGGGATAGGAGCAGGGGCGGACTGACAACTCATGGGGCCCCCAGGCAATAGGGGATCATGGGGCCCCTGTGTCCTTGCCCAAACTCAAAAAAAAAGCCTATGAAAAAGGTACCAGGGGCATCTCATGGGGCCCCCTACTGACCCCGGGCCCTCGGGCAGTGCCCGAGTTTCCAAATGGTCAGTCCGCCCCTGGATAGGAGGGCCCTGCTCCTTGGAGCTTACAATCTAAGACATAATAAATGTCTGCTTTTGGGTTTATTACTACTTTAAGGGTGGGGGGAAAACGAATTACTGACCCCTTTTACAACCTGACCTATTGCTGTTCTTGCACAACAAAAATTCCATGGAAGTCACAATGAGTAACTCGCTATGCCCAACATAATTACAACATCCTGATACTTTTACTTTCATAACTTTCTCTGCTAAGGGAAAAAAAAAAAAATCCCCTTTCTGACCAAGTCACATGAACATGTACAGTCAATTTTCCCCATAAAAGAATGACATATTTAACTTTTAACATTTGTCCTTCCAGTGCATTGGTCCCCAATGGGCACCAACAAAAAGTTGAACCTCTGAACAAAAACCCATTATGCATTTCCGAGCTGTTTGGTGATACCCGCCCAGTAAAGGGAGCTTCTTGGACTAAATATAAACTGTTACAAAGCTCTCTCCTCCCTGGTTAAGGATGACGACGTACTCAAGCATAATAAGAATGGATAAGCAGGCTGGTGTGAGAGTGGATGCTGTCAGAGGGCTCCTAGTGACTCATGTAGACCCCCTCCCCTGTGTAGAGGGGGGGGACCCTGCCTGCACACAGCTTAGGGCAATCCCCCTCGCTCTATAAAAAGTTGGCTGGAAGTTCACAATTCACTCCAAGCTCCAACTCCGCTTGAGCAAGCCATTGCTGTGCTAAAGTCCACAGTCCAGCCTTCCTGTGCCAGCAATGCTCTCCATTGTCCATCTTCTGGTTCCTGTCTTCTTCTTGGGACAAGTCGTGACGTCTCGGAGCAAGCTGCTCCTCGAAGTAAGAGGGACGGGGACAGATGTGATATCCGCGTCCATTCATGAAACAAAAGAGGGCGATAGGGACTTAGGGGCAAAACTTTCCTAGAGCATCGGTCCACAGGAAGAAAGGTCCTAAGCTGCTTTTTTGCTTTCTTTTTGACTTGTCAGGAACTTTATTTTCACGGTCGCAAATTGATTCGCAGATTGGAGTGGATGAAAGAATTTGAGATGCTTCGCCGTTGAACCGTCAATGCACAAACCTACAGGGTCCATGCAGCTACAGATTTGTGTTTTGCTTGTAGAAGCAGCTCATTGTTATCCTCAATGGGGGAGATTTATAGAAAAACTGGAGCACTCAGAATTTGGTGCAGCTGTGCATGGGAGCCAGAATCAGCTTCTGACTTCAGCTTGTTCTATTAAGCGCATAGGGGCGGACTTGAACAACTCATGGGGGCCCCCGGGCAATAGGGGATCATGGTAGGCCCCTGTGTCCTTGTCCAAACTCAAAAAAAGCTATGAAAAATGGGGGTACCAGGGGCATCTCATGGGGCCCCCTCCTACTGACCCCGGGCCCTCCAGCGAGTTTCCAAATGGTCAGTCCGCCCCTGATTAAGCGGTTGACAATAAAACCTGAAGCTGATTGGTTACTATGCAGACCTGCACCAGATTATTTTGCACCCTCCAGCTTTAGCAAATAACTCCTTAGGTGTCCATGTACATTAGGATGGCACACACATTATGCAATTTTCTTGTACAAATTTTTTCTTTAGTCTTCATGCAATCACGGGATGTATTTTTACAGCAGCGGCTGTTTTTGGATTTTGAGGTTTTTTTCTACAGCTAGTAAACCCCCCAGCATGTTATCCTATGTGTCCATACACACAATAGGACTGGAATTAACGATTTTTTGGCTGGGATGTTTTTTGGCTGGAAAAAAAATAAACCTCCCAGAACTAGTGGGCTTCTAGAGGAGTTTTATAGATGTAAAAATGCTTCTAA
>CATNWA010004940.1:0-10000 GCA_951230385.1 Staurois parvus
ATGAGGAAATGCCTCCCATGGAGCTATTGCTGCCGGCAATAATTGCATGAAAAATCCAACATGCTGGTTGTACCCAAGTTGATCGATCAATCAACCTGGGTACAATCAGACCACCCACAGATTGTTCGAATCTCGGCCTGCCCCTTTTGAACTGGGCAAGATTCGAAGTGTCCTGGCCGGCTTTAGTCAGACCAATTGATTTACATTCCTGAAATGATCGAGGGATTTGTTTAAACACAAACCTTTTATTCCACTTTCAGTCTCTGTTCACATTTCTGCTTTTTGCTTTTTTCTGCTTTGCAGTGTTTGCATTGGCACAGCGGCCCATTTATTTGAATATGCTGCTCTACCTGTTGACAATACAGGAAAAAGATCCTTCCACCTTCTCTGAAATCACAACCACACAGAAACCTCATGGTTCTATGTGTTCCTGTGCACAAGAAAATGCCCGACATTTTCCAATATGTGGGGGTGCCATTAAAGCCTAAGTTCACCCTTAGAGTCCAGCACAACCAAAAAACAATCGATCATGTTGAAAGCAATCGATCAATATAACAATAACATACAGCGCATGTAAGTGAATATAATACACAAATAAAAAGATCCAAATTGATTCAAAAGTGATTGCTCCACACAAAAAGTGTTAAATAACCCGAATGTTGTGCAATAAATACAATATAACACAGAAATAGTGTCCAGGTGTGTTATTTTGAACATCAAAAACCAAAAACAAATCGATCCAAAAAACAATCAACCTAAACAAACAAATTGAAAAAAACAATCTTTTGTCCTATAGTCTCTTATATGCACTGTATTTTATTGTTATGTCTATTGATTGCTTTCCACACAATTGATTTTTTTTGTAGCACTGCACTCTCTGTATATACATTTCCAGTTGTGGGAACACGTCAGTGAATTAGCAGTATCCTGTATTTTGTTTCCCTGGATTAGGGGTGGTGTGGGGTATTGCTTTATTTTTATCACCTTTGGAACATGTTACATGTTGTACCCGCTTTTAGGATGGAACTTGTAACATGTTCCAGCATCTGTACCTTCTCCTCAGATCCCCCCTCCCTGTGATAGCAGGTGTGGGGAGAGGATCCCCCGTTCACTGTCACAGGGAGGGGAGATGGGGGAGAGGAGGCAGGAGCTGGAACATCTTACAAATAAAAAGGTTATTTAAATAACTTGTAAGCCACTACCTACATATAACAAGGTGCGTCAGCACACAAACACTTACTCAATGTGTATAAATAAAATTTCAAACAATAGTGCCGCACTCCTAAAAAATTATATCGTATAATTAAACAATAATCTTTCAAAAAATATAAATTAGTGATAAAAGTCCTTTGTGATAACGTGAGACAAAATATATCCAAATAATAAGTGACCATTAAAATCCACTATTAATGAAAGTGATCAGTTCAAACGTGAAAAATTCAAAAGTGAACAAATCTCAATTCGCAGTGACTTCTTACTGTGATCTCAGTATGCACTCACCTCCTTTGATGCCTACTAAAAGGCAAAGCTCGCTTTGTTCACCTATTGGAACTTTGGATCATATATTGCGTTATAACAATAATGGTGAGTATCTCCCAATTGCTGCTGGATTGTGACTCTCCTCTCTTATTCACACCACCGCAGGAATCCCTCGCTTAATCTCCTCCCAAGAGTTTTTCCTCAGTATAAAAAAGACATAGACATAGTGCCTTATCCTTACATATAAAAACCTTTAATGTGTGCCCATATGCACTCACATATACTAGAAATAGTAAGCATTTTGGTTAAAAACATCCACGATCTCTTACTGCCAGCGTATCTGCCGTTCAGCGTATGTGCCTGCCTTGCCTTGGGTGCCAGGTGACGTCGTAGCCCCTCCCCTATGCGTTACGCTGCAGATGACGCAGCTTCATCGGGGGATATGATTGGACGTTCACTACACCCCTATTCCCTTATATAGTGGTTGTCGGCCATTTTCTCGAAGTACTCCTGGACGCGGCCATCTTTTTGGGGTCAATCATATCTCCCTGATGAAGCTGCGTCATCTGCAGCGTAACGCGTAGGGGAGGGGCTACGACGTCACCTGGCACCCAAGGAAGGCAGGCACATACGCTCAACGGCAGATACGCTGGCAGTAAGAGATCGTGGATGATTTTAACCAAAACGCTTACTATTTCTAGTGAATATGTGAGTGCATATGGGCACACATTAAAGGTTTTCATATGTAAGGATAAGGCACTATGTCAATGTCTTTTTTATACTGAGGAAAAACTCTTGGGAGGAGATTAAGCGAGGGATTCCTGCGGTGGTGTGAATAAGAGAGGAGAGTCACAATCCAGCAGCAATTGGGAGATACTCACCATTATTGTTATAACGCAATATATATGATCCAAAGTTCCAATAGGTGAACAAAAGCGAGCTTTGCCTTTTAGTAGGCATCAAAGGAGGTGAGTGCATACTGAGATCACAGTAAGAAGTCACTGGGAATTGAGATTTGTTCACTTTTGAATTTTTCACGTTTGAACTGATCACTTTCATTAATAGTGGATTTTAATGGTCACTTATTATTTGGATATATTTTGTCTCACGTTATCACAAACGACTTTTATCACTAATTTATATTTTTTGAAAGATTATTGTTTAATTATATGATATAATATTTTAGGAGCGCGGCACTATTGTATGGAACATCTTACATGATCCTCCTGTAACGTGTTCCAAAGGTGAACTTAGCCGTTAATTGTTGTTTATTCAGAGCTTGGTAAAGGGGATTAAAGTGGAAGTTCAGCCAAAACCAAACTAATGCTAAACCTGCTCCCACCCCCATTCTAATCCTCATCTATCTAACCCTGTAAAGAAAAGATCGCTGTACTTACCTGATCTAAAGCTGCTCTGGGCTGGTCTCCAGCTGCGGCTTCTGTGTAGAGAGAGAAAGCCGACAACTGCTGGGAAGTGACTAGGAAATGGAGTCACCCATAGACTTACTATGGGGCATTCGTTGTCGGCTGCCACTGCTCTACACAACAGCCGCTGCTGACAGCTCAGCCTGGGACCAGACCGGAGCAGCTCCAGAATAGGGGAGTATAGAGCTCTCTTTACACGGTAACATAGAGAGGCTTAGAATGGGCTGGGAGCAGGTTTAGGCCTCGTTCACATTTCAGCTTTTTATAGCTTGTAACTTGAAGCTCAAAAACACTCGACAGCAAAAACCTATTGTTTACAAAAGCTCTTGTTCACACCTGAGCGTTCTGTCACTTGTAGCAAAATGCCTGTCACCAAAAAAAGTACATGAGCTGCTTTTCAGGTAGAATTGAGCGTTTCTCTCCTCATAGGCTTCAGCGCAAACGCATGAAAAGCACAACGTGAGCTTTTTTTTTTGTGTTATTTTTTTTCAAGCGTTTTGTCACGTGTCTTCTACTCAAACAGCAACTCTCCATCCCTGTAAGTTGAAAATAGCCTGACAAAAGCTGTAAAAACATGCAATTCTGCTCCAGAAAAATGCTAAAAAACGCTAGAAACATGACGCTTAGGTGTGAATGTAGCCTTAGTGTTAGATTCAGGTTTTGGCTGAACTTCCACTATAAATGTCTCTACAGCACCCATAACACTTTTAAGGTCCCTTTCACACGGGTCCATTGAAAAGCTTAGTAATAATGCAGAACGTGTTTGGATGCGTTTTTGGTGCATTTTCAGGTTGCCTGACTCCCAGCAATGCACCCTTGACACATGGACATATGACTCAAACAGCGCATCAAACATGCAATCACGGTGCTTTTTGATGTATTTTCTATTGATTCAATAGGAGGAGTGTAGTTGGTGAGCTTTTTAGACAGGACACCAAAGATGCAGCATACAAGACCTTTTAAAATGCTCCTCCCCCACAGTGCACTGGTGTGAAGGATTCCATAGGATTTAAAGTGAAATATTTTTACTGCATTTTTCTTGTGCTTTTAGTAGGGTAAAAGTGCAGCAAAGAGACATCAATGTGAAAGGGTCCAAACTGAAAGTCTAGAGATTGCTGAAGAGAACAGAAACATCTCACAGCTGCTATTGCAGTCATCAGCGTGTTTTACCCCTTTGAGGCCAGGTTCAATGTGATCATGTGACAGAGCTCACACGCATTTCCATGTCACATATAGGGCAGCCTATGGGATTGCAGACCCCCCCCCCAACCAGAATATTCCCCAAATAGGACCAATTAAAGAAAAGAAACCAATAAGCAAATTGTGGCGAGAAATGGGCGCGGCGCTGTATTGGTGTTACACAAACAATGTACATACAGCAATAACCGTTGATGAGATTAAACATGCAAAATATAATCAATCACCCTCTTCTGGCTCAGTGATTGGAACTCGAGCCATCACATACAACCTCCAACACTTTAAACGTCCCCCGACTCCAGGGTGACAGCACCACACAAAGTGCGCTCAACAAAAGGGGGGTGGGGTGAGGAGCTCTTCTGCTTGCAGGCTGATCACTGATCCCAACAATCCCGGTGCCCTTTATATCCTGTCCGCCAATGTTACAGAAACTTCCATGGCTCCCGATTGGATCCCTGAAATCCTTAACAAAATTTAAAGGGCCCCACACTAAATTTTCCCCACTCATGACAAAACCACCCTTTTAAAACTTCAAACAAACCCATTGGAGAGGGGAGGGGAGGGGTGGGGAGCGGCTGCAATCCCATGAAAGTAGTCCCAGAGGTTTGTACCCACTTTTGGCCATTCATTTCAATAGACTGCCCTACATGTGAGAAATGCAAAAAAAGAAGTATCTGACCCTCTTCCAAAATCATGCCGCACTGATACACATGCATTGTGTATGGCTGTGGCTCCATGTGTTTCGGCATATGTGAAAACGCACACAATAGCAGATATGTGGGATGCCATTAACAGTTAGTGACACCTCCATGCATCTGCAAGAGGGCGGTGTGTCTCTGCGTGTATCCAGAAAGCACAAGATTCTTCACTTTCCCGGAACTATTGTGAACCTAATCTACCTGCCATAATGATGATCATGTGCTTTACTACAGCAGTCAAAGGGTTAAAATGTACATAAATCTGTACTAAGAGAAGTCTGCTGGCTGCCATTGTTACCATTCTCCTGAAATTGCTGGTTGCCTGGCTGTCGTTGGCTCAGTATGTTAAATAATTAACCTGGAACAAGCATGCAGCAAGTAAAGTCAGAGTGAAGTCTGGAGTAGAGGAGATCAGCTATGGCGGCCTCCATATCTCTCAGTACAGAGTTCCTATAAGAAGTAGTTGTGTATATTTTATAGGTGAGGTGATAATTCTGATCAGATGATGGAGGAATTGATTAATCAAGCTGTGATCTTCTATAAATCTGTCTCATAGAATGTCTCATCTCTCCTGTGTTTGTCGGCCTTTCCCCCCCTGTATCCTGTCTGCAGGGTTTGTATTTGGTGTAATAAAGAAATAGAAATGTAAGAATTGTCTCACCTCCAGTCTGGTTGAATCGTCTCATCAATGTCTGTACACCGTGCTTGAAAACAGCCTCAGTGTTCTGATTTATTTGTGTGTTCCTCTCCCAGTAGTCAGGTCCCAGTTTCTTCATCCATTCAGTCTTGGGAAGATACTGCCGAGTGTCGCTGTTATAATTTATTATCTCCTTATCATCCACATATCCGACCGTAGAGAACACAGGGAGCCCGGATCCCGGAGAGGAGACTCCAGTGTAATAATACCTCATAGAGTGACTGTCTGATAGAGAGACATACAGACTGTTATATATACATCCTGTACACATCACACAGCATAATGTATATAATGGATACATACAAGTGTCATCCCTGACCCAGATCACTGCCGGAATAAGATCAGATCATGTGTATTTAGGTCTCATGCACACGGGACGGTTTAAAAACGTTCCTCCTCTTGGCAGCAGCTTTTTGGTAGAAAAAACCGCCTGACACTTGTGAACGTGTCTAACACTTTTACTAATGTTTTGATGCGTTTACAGGCGTCAGGTGCTTGGGTGATAATTCACTTAATTGGCCACAATAATCATTTATTCTGTCCATTAACATGAATAATTGCTGAAGGGATAAACCCGCCTAACATTAACACGCATTTAGATGCGTCAAGTGTTTTTTCTACCAAAACACTGCTGCTACTGGACGCACTGGCGGTGGGTTTTTTACAGCTCCTAAAATCTCCTGCCACTAAAAGCTTCTATTAGGGGCGTTTGGAAGCTGTAAAAAAAAAAACTTGACTCCCCTAATAACGGCTTCAAAAACGCCCCGTGTGCATGAGGCCTAAGTGTGAAGAGAGCAATGTACTGAGATAATCCCCTCCAATGTGATAACGATGATATTTTTCATTTATTTTTATTTATTTATTTCAGGTACTTATGTAGCGCCATCAATTTACACAGCACTTTACACATATATAGTACATTCACATCAGTCCCTAACCCTCAAGGGGTGTACAATCTAAGGTCCCTAACTCACATTCATACATACACATACTAGGGACAACATAGACAGGAGCCAATTAACCTACCAGCATGTCTTTGGAGTGTGGGAGGAAACTGGAGTACCTGGAGGAAACCCACACAGGCACAGGGAGAACATGCAAACTTCAGGCAGGTGGTGCCATGGCTGGGATTTGAACCGATGACCCTAGTACTGCCAGGTGGAAGTGCTAACCATTTAGCCACTGTGCTGCCCGTGTGATATGAATTTACTATTATTAGTACAACAATCTCCCCTATATGAACTGCAATCCCAATCTTATATCACTGATCTACACTGACCATAATGTATGATGATATAGGGCAGCACAATGGCCAAATGGTTAGCACTTTCGCCTGACAGTACTAGGGTCATATCCCAGCCACAGCACCTCCTGCCTGGAGTTTGCATGCTCTCCCTGTGCCTGCATGGGTTTCCTCCAGGTACTTCGGTTTCCTCCCACACTCCAAAGACATGCTTGTAGGTGAATTGGATCCTGTCTAAATTGTCCCTAGTATGTGTATGTATGAATGTGAGTTAGGGACCTTAGATTGTACGCCCCTTGAGGGTTAGGGACTGATGTGAATGTACAATATATATGTAAAGTGCTGCGTAAATTGGTGGAGCTATATAAGTACCTGAAATAAAAAAAAAAAAAAATAAAATGTAAGCAGGGATGAGCTCAGCCATGACTGGACACAAGTCTGGACCATCCCCCACCCTGTATCCGCACATATACAAGGGGGGTATAGCAATGGCTGACAGGCGTTCAGGAGGTGCTGTAACCTGATAATGCATTTTTTATACTTTTTTATTTGCTGAAGTGTGATTTTACATCGTGTGACATTCCTGCAACAGTGAACCAAGTGTTTGGCCTATAGTTATTGTGCGGCCCCATTAGTCTCAATGGGTGAGTTTGACAAGCAGTGCGACCCGTCAGACCCGGCAACCCAAGATAGAAATGGTGCAGCCATGAAGCAAAGCATCGCAGCCACAGCCTCTGCACAGCCCTGTCAGGCTGTAATATTAGCATCTGGGTGGTCGGGGGGCAGTAAAACTGTGGATCAGCTACCCATTTTTATTATCCCCCAGCTACCCATGTGAAAGAGCCCTTAGTGCTTGAACGTCTGTACTAAGATCCTCCTCTGTGCAGGAGAATACCCCCCAACCCCCTCCCCCTACACACAGATCACTGAGCCAAATTCACACCTAAAAAGCCATTGAAATTGCAAAGCAACCGGAACAATTCACTGCTATGGCCGCTCTGCATTGTCGGCTGTGCTAGGGGGGCAGTGTGGTACGTGATTCAGCGCATCACATGGCTCCCTTTTTTTGTTTTGTACCAGCTTTATTTAAAGTGTACAAAATGCGTTGTGCTGCCTGACATTGCAGTGCAATTCGGCTCAAGGCACTGCGATAAAATGCCGCATGTCTGCATTATACCGCAACACTAGGCTGCATTGCAGTGTGAATGGGACACAGAGGAAGCAATCGTTTCCTGTCACTGCATAGAGTATGAATTGGCCCTTATACAATCTCGGGTTTATTACAACATCCTCTAACAATCATTGTATGTACATGACGCAGCTTTATTGTTATATAATATGAAGATTTATAATATTACATGAATACATTTTGAATACAAAAAGTTTTTCTTTGTTTCTATTATAACATTTTGCAAACAAGTAAATTGTCTCCTTCACTGATGTGCACTGATGAGGCTGCACTGGTAGACAGCACTGATGGGCTGCACTGATGAGGTTGCACTGGTAGACAGCACTGATGAGGTTGCACTGGTAGACAGCACTGATGAGGTTGCACTGGTAGACTGCACTGATGAGGCTGCACTGGTAGACAGCACTGATGAGGCTGCACTGGTAGACAGCATTGATGAGGCTGCACTGGTAGACAGCATTGATGAGGCTGCACTGGTAGACAGCACTGATGGGCTGCACTGATGAGGCGGTGCTGGTGGGAATTGATGAGGCACTGCTGATGCTGCAAAGCACTGATGGACACTGATAGGAGGCACTGACAAGTGGCACTTATGGGCACTTTTGGGGCTGCACTGATAGTCAGGACACTGATAATGTGTGATAAAGAGGATGATGTTCTCTGTGACACTTGCCGGGTTATCAGCAGTGCTTTCCTCATGCTATGACAGTGTGAGGAAGGTGCTGCCGATAACCAGCAACTGTATTTATTTGTGATCAGCTGTGTCATTGGACACAGCTGATCACGTGGTAAAAGGATGCTCTGATTGGCATTTTACCGTGTCATGTGATCAGCTGTGTCATAGACAGTGGCGTGTGCGTGCCACTGGCGGGGCGGCACATTCTGCGAAGATGTCATATGACGCCCTCTAAGAACTGCACGACCGCGCCGTAGCTGTCATTTGGTCATAGCGAGCTTGTAAGGTGGTTAATAATAGATTCTACTTAACCAATAATGTAGAGACCACACTTTCACAACACACAAAAAAACGAAAGTAAGCCTTTAACTCCTCACCTACCGGGCACTTGTACCCCTGTCCTGCCCAGGCCAATTTTCAGCTTTTAGCACTGTTGCGCTTTGAATGACAATTGCACGGTCATGCAACATTGTACTCACTTTTTTGAGACAGATAGAGCTTTTTTTGGTGGTATTTCATCAACTCTGGGTTTTTTATTTTTTGCTAAACAAACCAAAAAATACTGAAAATTTAAAAAAAAATTTTTTTTTCTTAGTTTCTGTTAGAACATTTTGTAAATAAGTGATTTTTCTCCTTCACTGATGTGCGCTAATGAGGCTGCACTGATGGGTACTGATAGGCAGTACTGATGAGGAGGCACTGATGGGCATTGACAGGCATCACTGATGGGAACTGAAAGGAATATCATATATGGCACTGTTAGGTGGCACTGACTGGCACTGATAGGCGGCATTGACAGGTGGCACTGACTGGCACTGATATTTGGCACTAAAAGGCAGCTCAGATGGGCACTGGTAGGCACTGATATGTGGCACTGATGGGCCCTGACAAGTGGCATTGATGGGACACTGACAGGTGGCACTGAAGGGGCTACACTGATCATCAGGGCACACTGATCATCAGCGCGCTGATGATCAGTGTACGTGTACCCTCTGAGTAATGCTGATTACCGGCTCTCCTCTCCTCACGAGATGTCAGCGTGACGATAACCGGCATTTCCTTATTTACATGCTGTCACAGAGTGCCGTGCTCCCCCCACATCCCTGTGCCTGCTGTCCCCCTCCATTATCACCTCACCCCTCCCTCCTCACCGAGTCCTCTCATCCTGCCACAGCCTTTGAAGACAGACGGTGCAGGATGAGAGAAAGTGGCCCCTGTGGCGAGGATCACATCTCTCCCGACAATATCGCCAGAAGAACTGTGACCCCCCGCCAGGAGACCCCGGTGCAGTGCCGCCGGCCTGTCTCCGCGCACCCCCCCCCCCCGCTGACCCGCCCGCCAGAGAAAAAGGCCGCATTCTCGAGAACACAGCCCGAGTCAAGGGGGTGTGCCTCGTT
>CATNWA010004941.1:0-14941 GCA_951230385.1 Staurois parvus
CAAAACCACAGTCAGGAGTGACCAGAGACTGCGGACACAGTACAGGGATGACCGTGACTGCGGACAGTACAGGGATGACCAGAGACTGCGGAAAGTACAGGAGATGACCAGAGACTGCGGACAGTACAGGGATGACCAGAGACTGCGGACATAGTACAGGAGATGACCAGAGACTGCGGACACAGTACAGGGATGACCAGTGACTGCGGACAGTACAGGGATGACCAGAGACTGCGGAAAGTACAGGGATGACCAGAGACTGCGGACACAGTACAGGGATGACCAGAGACTGCGGACACAGTACAGGGATGACAGAGACTGCGGACACAGTATAGGAGATGACCAGAGACTGCGGACAGCACAGGATGACCAGAGACTGCGGACACAGTACAGGGATGACCAGAGACTGCGGACAGTACAGGAGATGACCAGAGACTGCGGACAGTACAGGAGATGACCAGAGACTGTGGACAGTACAGGGGATGACCAGAGACTGCGGACAGCACAGGGGGTATGACCAGTGACGGCGGACTGCAAAAGGGCCATGACCATAGAGACTGCTCGATCGGCACTGGGTTGTCACAGTGACTGCGGTCAGCTCTGGGTTATGACCGCAGAGACTCGTCTCGCGGAAACGCTACTGGGAGGACGAGTGACTGCGGGACTAGTACAGGACAGACTGATCTGCTGACCTTTGGGGAGGGAGGAGGGTGAGCGGTGTTACCTGAATTTGACAGGTACCAGCTTATTACTTCCAGCCAAGAGTTTTTTTTTTTATTGCACTAATCCTGTTCCTTTATCCAGCCGCTTTCGCGTTGTCTTCCCGGCTTCTGTAGTGTGGGCGCTCGTCGGGACAGCCGGATGCCCAGTGCGCATGCTGCGAGAAGCGCTGCGCTTTGTGGATTGGTTCCGGAGGCTTCTGGGATCTGTCATGTGTCCCATGGTACCGCCTTACCATTCACAAAAGAGCACTGCTTCTTGTGCATTGCGCAATGGGGGTAACGTCCGGCTGTCCACGCCAACACTGTCAGCCGTGGATGACACGCGCGCCGCTGGATTTCTTCCTAGGCGTGTACCACAGGCATATGGCTCTCGTGGTCTGACCGCTTGGCTCGGGGCCCAGGGTGTGGCAACTGCTACCCGTGGCCACGGTGTTCGCCTTCACTGGACCTAAGCAAAATATCAGGTTGAAACATTAGATGCCAAGTACTGTTCCTAACCTCTGTTGTTGGAATCTACGGGTTTAGATACATGGAATGTTTTATGTGAAGTCCAAGAAAAGTTCTATACTCTGTTTCGTAGAGAGGGCAGAGAAAAAAATTGATGAACCCCTGTTTTTGTTTGATTGGTTTCTAGATTACTGTTAGGTCAGGTTAATTTATTTCAGTGGGTATTCTATTTGGCTATCCAGAGCGTAAAGTTTTCCATTACAGAACAAATTGCACAAGGACATTTTACAAGTCTCAAAGGGCAGATCTTGAAGCAGTAAATAACTGTGTTAGGACATTAGACATAAGAAGAGGAACAGATAGTTCCACTAGTGATCCTACGCAGCGACCAGTTCATTTGTTGTTACGTTCCCTGACAGTTTAATTACCCTAATTTTTGGAATACGTAGAGGTTTTGTAGATGCATTCTAACAAAGTTCTAGTGTACAAAGAGACACTTGAATCAATTTTTAAGCTAGCAGAGGAAATCCTTTTGCCTATGCAATTGTTAAAATTCCATCTCATAGGAAGGACAATGATGAGATGAGTGTAGGCAATAGAACAGCTGATCTCTTAGCAAAAGAAGCAGCTTTACTGGGGGTACCAGTGATTCAGTCAGAACCAGTTTTTTTTAAATTTGTTTTTAAAGGAAGACGGGTACAAAAGATTCCCTCCTTTGCAGAAGAACAGAAAAGGGATCCACCCTTTTTCGTTTCTGGGGTTGACCCAAAAAAATTTCCCCCTTTGTATGTGAATACGGAATTTTGTATCATGACTTAAAGGGGTTTCTGCGTCCTTTTAATCCCGCAGCATCTACAGGTAGAATTTACAAAAAAAAAAATAAACAAAAGCCAGGTCACAAAAGGGTAAACAAAGATTGCTTGAAAAAAATAAAGGAAAAAAAATTTTACTGGGACAAAAGGAAGAAACAGTAGACTTTGTAGTGCAACCCTTGTTCAAAATCTGTGTCAAGTAAAACCCCGGGGACCAAAGGGTTTCAAAAACCTTTTTTTTAACAAAAAATTTTTCCTCCAGCAGATGGACCATGGTCCACATTCCCAACTAGATTATTAGGACCGTTACCTACAGGTAAAAAGGGGTTACGGGTTCCCTTTAGTTTTTGTTATTTTTTTTCGAAATGGATTGAAATCGTCCCTTTGTTCGCCAAAAAATGATGCATTAACAACTGCTAAAATGTTTAATTAATCAGGGTTTTTCATTTGGGGGTTTTTCCCAAACCCAACCTCGTTAAAACCCAAAAACCCACTTCAAAGGGTAAAATAATGCAGGCTTTGTTTTTAAATTTTGGGGTATACAACAGAGATTTCTTGTCCCCCCTATCATCCACAATCTGCAGGAAATTGGGGGAAAAAATTTAATAGGACTGTCAAATCAAGGATTGAAAAAAAGTTATTAGACAGGGGGAAAAAATTGGGTTGATGCTGTACCATTGGTTTGATGAGGGTCAAAAGGGTACAACATTTTCTGCAACAATATTCTCCTTTTGATTTAATGCCGGGAAAGGGAAAAAATGCGTATTTTTTTTTCCCATAAACCGTTTTGTCAAAAAAAAGAGGCAATAGAAAAAAAAAAAGGGGGTTACAGTTGTTGAAAAGACAACCCGGGAACATTTTGTACCACATGCGCTTCTCGCATGAAAAAAAAATGGTTTTTCCCCCCACATTTTTCTAAGTTCGAAAAAGGAGGACAATTTAAAGGGTTTAAAACTTTCAGAAAAACTGGACCCATGGAAAAAGCAACGGGGAAGGTCCTTTTGATATTTTGGATTTTTCAAGGGGGAAATTGGTACAATTTGCAAAAAAACCTCTTAATTCAGTAAAAAAGGGCGCGCAGACAAAAAAAATGGGGGTGCACAGTGACCAATGCAAATTGTTTTTTATCCCCGAGAAAAAGAACTGCATTTTTTTTGCGACATGGTTTTCAATATTCCGGAAAGATACAAAGAATCGCAAAAAAAAAAAAAAAGAGAAAAATAAAAAACTAACACAAAAAACAAAGATAGAAACATATAGGAAAATCAAAGAAAACAAAGCAGAATGTAAAGACTTATCACCAGAAATTAAGAAAAAAAAAGACTAAGAAGAACAAAAGAATACCAAAGAAAATTAAAAACATGAAATTCAAAAACAAATAAAAAAATAAAATAAAAATAAACAGGCAATAAAGAACAAAAAAAAAAAAATAATGAAACAAAAAAAAAAGAAAACGACAAATCAAAAATGAAAACAGATAAAAAGTTTTCAATAAAAAAATTAACTTTAAAAAAGAGAAAAAAAAAAGACAAAATAAAAAATAAATAAAAAAAGAAAAAAAAAGAACTTGTGTAAAAAAAAAAAAACAAACAAAAAAATAATGATAAAAAAAAAAAAAAAATAATAATAGAAAAAAATCTAAAAAAAAAGATTTGATTAAAAAAAATGCCAAAGATCTTAAATGAAATAAATAAAAACGAAAACCTTGTAAATTTGAAAAGACAAAAAAATAAGATATGGATAATGTTAATAGTTTTTAAACAAAAAACTAAAAAACAAAAAATATAAAAAGGTGATAAAAAAAACAGAAAAAAAAAACATGTTAAATAAAAAATAAATAAAAAAATTCATAAAAAAAATAAATAATAACAAAAAATAACAAAAAAAGAACACTAATTCTATAAAAAAAACAAAAAAAAAAATAAACTTTATACAAAAAAAAAAAAAAAATAAAAAAATAAAAATAAGAACAATATGGGATTTCCATAGTGAACAAGAGCTATTGGTTCAAAGAACTAAAAGTCAAAGTAAGAGAATAACTGAGGAAAAAAGAAAAAATAAAAAAACAAGAAAAAACAATAAATCTCAAAAAACATTAAAACTTGTCAGAAAAAAAAAGATGATCTGAATAAAAAGAAAAATAAAAATAAAAAAGAAACTAACAAAAATTCATTCTCAAACTTTGGAAAAGGTTATGGTGAAAAAGAAAAGGGTAGTTTTCTTCATGATTAAAACTGATGTTATCCATAAAAGAAGAAAAAGAAAATTGAAAAAACAAAAAAAAAAAAAAAAAAATAAACATCCAAATACACTATAAATAGTAAAATAAGAAATACAAAAAAAAAAAAAAAATAAAAAAGAAAAAAAACAAAAAGGAAAAAAAAAACAAAAAAAAATAAGAAAAAGAAAAAAAAAAAAAAAAACAAAAAAAAAAAATAATACGGATAAGAAATTTAAACAAAAAATGTCCCTGTCCAGAGAATTAACCAATAAAAAAAAAAAATAAAAAACTGTTGACACAAAGGAAAAAAGTTATTATATTGTGGAACTTTAACATTCAGAATGGAAAATCTCAACAAAGTTTCCACAATGTAAAAAACTCTGGTTTAGACATGGAATTAGGTATATTGAAAGATTGGTTTTTGTACTGATTATTAGGAATCCATCACAGGAATTAAACTGGTATGTTGAAGGTTATTTTAGGATGGAATAGGTTAATATTGGGTAGTATTACAAAAAAGTATGGACATTAGTACATTAAAGTTTGATCTCGAGGACAGCCTCGGTTTAGGTGGGAAATGCAATTGTATTAAAGTACAAAAAAAATCTGAAATCAGATATTCGAAAAATTGGTGATTAAAACAGCCAATTAGCTTATGGGTCCTAATTATATTACATTTAGAGTAATGTTACTCTTAATTTAATGTCAAGTGAACAGCATTCAAAGGAATATTAGCACAGAGCATAAAAAGAATTTAGAATTCAGATGGGAATATTTCCACAAATTTTAAAAATAATAAAGCTCAAGCTTTTCAAAGTGGAATAAACTTCATTATCAGGTATTGTACATAAAATTTTAACCAAGGAGAGTATGTATATGCGATCATAAACCATACTGATCTGTGGGAATATGTAAATAAATTGGATGTTTTTGAAAAAAATTGTTGATGTAAAGTTTGTTGTGTTATCAGGAACATATGCTATAGTTCTTCACATGATTTCCTGTAGCAGGAAAAGAACAAATGTTGGTACCAATCACTGTCGTGGGGGATTACCAGTTAGCAACACACAGTTACTATATTATCATCAGCAATATATCAGATTTTTTAGAACATTTGTTATGATCCGGCCAGGCGGAGCTTCCGGCTGCCTAAACTGAGTTAGACCAACATTAGAGCGTGGGGTCTAAGCCCGGGCTGTTTTGTTTGACCTTCACCTGGGGCCCCAAGTGATGGTGGGGATGGTCTTGAAACAGTCCCGGGCCAGGTCACGACTCTGGGCGGGCCCACCAGCTATGTCTGGAAAGGCCTCAGGGGATGCGTGTAGGCAAAACACGGCTTGAAAAGCAGATATGAGGCGGATGACGGCCCCAGCTGGGTGGCACGGATAGTTGTGTTCCGATGGGGGAGTAAGCGGGGGGGTACCAAGTATCAGCGGGCAAGGAGTAGTCACGGTCAATAAAGGGTCAATCCAGGTAAATCAGTACGTAGATTTAGTCAGGATATCGAGTCAAAAGAGATTAGGATGAAAAAAGAACAGTCTGAGAGTATGTTTCAGGACAAGCCGGGTCAAACACAGGGGCAGGCAGCGTAGTCAGGGTCGAAAACAGGGTCCACAGAACAGGTAGCAGGTATTCAGGATCAACAATTAAGACCTTGCAAAAATGGGTGACAGTGCAGGGCATCTCTTAAAATAGTGCGGGCCCTGCACTGGTCACTGGCTGGCTGGGACGCGCCCAACGGCTGTCATGGACGCCTGATGGCGCGCCCTCGACTCTCTACTGCGCTTGCGCGGCGTCCTGTCAAAACAGTCCGCGGCTCCCGCCATGGTGCTGCATGCGCGGGGGGACGGCGCCGTGATGCACAGGATTTCGCGCGCCGTGATCCTGACAACATTTACTGATAATAAACTTGAGTTAGGTTTAGATACAATTAGATCTGTCTTCATGTTTAAATTTTCAGTCTAAAGTTATTTACAAAATCCTAAGAAAAAGACAAAAGTTATAAAAAATATCTTGTTACCATAAACAGATAATCAAGTGATAGAAGAAGGTAAAAAACCACTTCTGAGTTAATCTCCATTGTAGTTAATAATCGAAAGTGTGTTAAAAAGATTATGTCTAACTCAGAGAAAGGGTTCAAACTTCTTTCTCTCTTGTACAACTTACAGAAAACTTAAGTCGAGGTTTGTTCTGTATAGAAGGAGAAATTTTAAATAAGTGTTAATGGAATGCAGAATGGAAAATTTATCAAACATGCTTATGAAAAAATATAAGTGCTTCTTACCATACAGTAACAATATATTCAAGTAGATGAATTTCCCCATGGAGAGATTGGGCAAATGTTATTCAAAAAGTTGAAGGTTTATGATAGCTTAATCAGATGAAATATCAAAAAGCATGATATAGTTATTTAGAAACATGAAACAAGGGAGGTTTAAAAGATAATAGAAAAAAGATGGTCTCAATTTTCAGGTCATTCTTGTGGTTCAAAATTTAAAAAACGGTATCAATGTTGGGAAAAAAACTTCAATGCATCTGCAGCAGGAAATATTTTATTAAAACTCCTGTATTAATTATTATTTAGATTATTATTTTCATATTATGTATTATATTTAAATTAGTTGGAAAATGTAAAATGAAACAGTTATCTATAAGCGAATTAAAGTAAAAAATTAGGAAAGGAGATAATCTAGATTTAAAAATTATACTTAAGAAAAAAATACTTTCTGGTTATGCTCCTCAGTTACATAAATAATGATACACTTGACATTACTAAATCAAAAACTGAGTGTTTTGAAGATATAAATGATGTGTGCTTGATATAAAAAAAATGAATTTTCATATTTCAGAGGGAATGTAAGTAAATTAATTTTTTAATATCCAAAAATTTAATATTCGGTACTTTAGTAGTTCTGAATATATGCCAATAGATGGGCAGTGAATACCCTACTTAAATTGGATGTCTGATAATGTGAGGTTTTGCATTTAAGTGGTCACAGATGTGAATTATTTTTGTGTCTAAGCAAAGTTAATCAGTAAGAGGTATTTAAGTCATGTTTTCTTTAAGAATAAGCTATATGTAACGTATACTATGTGTTGAACTTATTATAATGAGTCTGAGGAGTTTAAAATTGTATTCATAAATCATGGATTCAGACCAGTTGTATGTAAACATAAGAACTTCAGAGACCTCTTTCTTATAGTTCTGCAATGTCATTCATGATAATGACTTGGTGGTCTGAATAGTGACAGATGTTTTAGTTACTAAGCTGGGAGTGACTAAGGGAGTGTTTTAGGAAGGCCCGCGAATTTGAAAACAAAGCTTAATGGGAGGACTTAATTTCTCATGCATTTTAAGTTCATGCAGCTTTTCAAAAACGAGGGTCAGATGCTTCTTTAGCTACTCTACACTTCACTTCATTCAGACATACCTACACTTCAGACACTATTACACACAAAGAAAAGCACATGGCATGATTTAACAAGAAAAAAACATTAAAAAGCACATGTCTTAAACTAGGCTGGAAAAACTTCTATCTAAGCTATTCAAAGGAACTACATTTCTTCTAATATTCAAGGAACAAGCAACTTATATTCTTTATTTTTATTTCATTTTAAGCTACATATATCTGAATTTACTGTTTTTTATTGACTTTGTATTTTTGGTGTGTGATCAAATAAAGTCACACTGCTTATACTGACCTGGCTTCCATAAGGATTTCTTCCCACAACCATCTACAAGAACCTAGAAATACTAATAGAGTTTTTTCATAACTCTGGAAATCTAACAAAAGATATTGCTCCCATTGATTTCACTGTGGTCTGGATTAACATCACTGAAAACAAACCTAGGTATGTTCACTTCTTCTCTACTGTTGATTAATATTATAATATTTTTGTACCCAATTAATGCTAAAAGTACACCTCAAAATACGTTTCTATGTTTTGTAGACTCATAGATTTAATTTCAAATTTACTAATGTACTGACCACACATCATTACCTTGAATCAAGATGAAAAGCTAATGTGCCAGGCTTAAGTAAGATTTAAGATCATCAGAGTAAAGGATAAAACATTTTATAGAGGTTGTTTTCTACAGGACACATACAGATACAAATAGAGCAATACATCTGGGGTGCTTCAGGTAATGATTTTTATGTTAATTCTCAGGCCTTAACACATTATTCTTGTGCTGTAGAAAATAGCTATAATCATCATGTGCACATTATACAGGATGGCATAGGATCTCCTGGCAGACACATAGTGATTATAAGAGAAACACATAAAAATGCTGGAGGGTATCAGCAGCAACATTGACCACACTGCAGTTCCTTATATCCTTCTCATTTAACCATTTCGCTGTTGCCAACATAACTGTTACATTGGTGTTGTGCTGGCATGTAAACATACTCCCAGCAATATAGCAGGCAGAGTATGTTACCATTTTTACTCCTTGGTGCTGGCTTTTTAGTGGATGTGATTTAAAGCTACCTGATCACTTCATATACAGTACAGTAATGTGCCACTCCAATATATTACCCAATTTTTAGGTAAAATATACAAGATGAAGTTGCATTGTGTTAATGGAAACTAAACGTGTTAAAACATTAAAATTGCATGCAACCGTGAAATGGTGACAAACAAGAATACCTCGAATTGTCAATAGGAAACACCTTAAAAGTCTTTAGAGGTCATCAATTTAAAGTTAACCATAAATGATTGCACTAGAGTTGATTCTGTCACTTCAGCATGCGTGATGAAACCTAATATGTGCAGTACAACTGTCATTTAATACCCCGGTTACATCGAGCCCGACTTTGAAATTGTGTGACTTACCGTGACTTATCCATGAACACAGATGTCTATGCAAATCGCACCAAAAGTACCGTATTTTTCACCGTATAAGACGCACTTTTTCTTCCCCAAAACTGGGGGGGAAATGTCAGTGCGTCTTATGGAGCGAATATGGAGCAGCGGCCGGTCCGGTATTTCCACCGCGGCCGTGTCCGAATACCGGGCCGGCCCGCTCAGCTCTGCAGCGGGACCTTACCTGTTCCTCTATCCAGCGGCGTGCTGTCTTCCCGGCTTCTGTAGTGTGGGCACTGGGCATGACAGCCGGGTGCCCAGTGTGCATGCGCGAGAAGCGGTGCGCTTTGTGAATGGTAAGGCGGTACCTGGGACACATGACAGATCCCAGAAGCCGCCAAACCAATCACAAAGCGCAAGTGCTTCTCGCTCATGCGCACTGGGCACCCGGCTGTCATGCCGAGCGCCATTACAGAAGCCGGGAAGACAGCGCGCGGCTGGATCGAGGAACAGGTAAGATGAAAGAACAACTCCGCGGAAGTAAGAGCGGGTACCTGTCAAATTCAGGTACCCGCTCCCCACCTCCCCAAAGGTCAGCAGTCATCTGTACTGTCCGCAGTCTCTGGTCATCCCTGTGCTGTCCGCAGTCTCTGGTCATCCCTGTGCTGTCCGCAGTCTCTGGTCATCCCTGTGCTGTCCGCAGTCTCTGGTCATCCCTGTGCTGTCTGCAGTCTCTGGTCATCTCCTGTACTGTGTCTGCAGTCCATTAGTTCAGAATTTTTTTTTTCCTGTTTTCTGCCTCTAAAACCTAGGCGCGTCTTATGGTCAGGTGCGTCTTATACGGCGAAAAAAATACGGTAGTACATGTACTAACTTTAGAAATCATTGCGGCTCCGACCAAGTAGGACCCGCACTGATTTGACCATTTTAATCGCAGACAATAGGGTGTAACTTGGCATACGATTTGCAAGTTCATGGCATGCCAATCGCATTCCAGGTTGCACCCGATGTGACCTGGGCGTAAAGCGGTATTAAACCTCAAATTAGAACTGCATTATATTGCAGCTTACCACTGTGGTGGCTGCATCAGTTTTCATTTCCTTGGTTTTTTTTTCCCTTTGTTTTCACCTGGTGATCTGGTCAGTAACACAGCTCATGTATTAGTGAGACACCACTTTGGAGGAATGAGCACAGGAAACAGCAGAATTGTCAGTCTGGGAAAGATGGGAGTGGTAAATGTATAGGCAGATTTGAAAACAATAACAAACTTAAGCCAAATTCCACTTAAAATTTTATAATCAGTTACAGCAAACAGTTTTTTTTCTTTTGGGATAAAAGAATAAATAAATAAATGCTGATCATTTTAATCACCCCAGTCAGTGGAAAGTGGATTGTCTCATTCATGGAAATGAATACATTATGCTGCAGAGCGTGAACACCTGAAAAACAGCAGAGTTGCTGGCTGAATCACCAGATAAAAATAGAAGAAAGAAAGCCTAAAAAAGGCTAACTAATACAGCCATCATATCCAAGAACTGGTAAATTGCAATATAATAGAGGTTTGCTTTTGGGTCTAATACTGCATTAAGTACACCCGATGCACATGGATATGGATATTTTGTGATGTTAAAAATGCACATGGACCTGGCACTTTGAAATTTTGCTTTTAAAATTGGGATGTATAGTATATATATATATATATATATATATATATATATATATATATTTAAATCTTTATGAGTAGAGGATAATGCACATGCACCTGCCACTTTATTAGATAGATTGTAGATACTGCTGTCCCTATAAACACATCTCTTAATTGGTACAGGTATCAATTGGATAGCTGCTGCACTTGTTTATATTGCTTTTTATACTGTGGCACGGTTCTGTGATTCTCCCTTACACTGTTGCATCATAGCGTGCAGAAGGTAGGGGAGTGTACCATGCCCTTAGAAAGCAGCATCCATGATATAGAGGGCATTGTCCCCAAAAATTGGATGGCAGCCACTGGGATAACTGAGATGGTGTGTCCACCAGAAGTCACGTGCCCCGGAACAAGATGGCATGCACCTAGCAGAAGACCGTCTAAACAAGCTAGTGAGGGCAAACTGGAATCCTAGGAGAGAACCCCAATCATGTCAAACTAAAGGAGAGAAGCCGGTCATCATAACATGTTTCAGGGACTTGCCCCTTCCTCAGATCACGTGACTTCCAGCAGACACGCCATCACGGGGGACCCGGTGGCCACCATCCACAGACTCCTCCCACTGTCCTGAAGCTCCTGATGTATGAATCTGGGCCTTCCTACATATTAAAGTGAATTTGGATTTTATCTGTTCCTGGGCTTGTGACTCTATTGACTTCCACAGGGTTGGGAACGCTCCTTTACTTGTTTTGTACTCAAAAAGTTACATCTTCAACACACAGTGCTGTACTTTTGCCAGGCTATGTGTGGCCACATGTGTCCACTGTGGATAGTCTCATTTTTTTTTTGATCCACTCCTAAGGACCTCGTATCTGGCAGATTTCCATAATCAACCACAGGATCTCTAATTCCTTTTTGAGCTGACTGGTAAGCCTCCCCTGTTTCCTATGACCTTCTTATTGACTGAATGGCCTTATCACAGATTAACCAGGATCCTGCATCTACCATTATCTTGTTAACAACCTTTTTAGCTGTGTCTGCTGTCTTTGGTGTCCGTTTGTGAAAGAGAGAAAAGCCGAGATCGTGATGATCACAGCTGACCTCTCAGGTGTGCCAGTTTATAAAGCTGAGGTGAGGAGCAGAGAACATTTTCTTCACTTCTCATCATAGGACACACCCTTCTGTCATTCACCTACAGAGATGGCCAGTGAGATCTGAAGATCTCACTGGCCATCTCTTTAAAATATCTCCATCCCAGAAGATGCAGTTTTTAACATACATTTTGCTGCTTTTTTTCAACACACATTTTTTATTGAATTTTTTATGTGCATTTTGGGGCTTTTTTAACATGTATTTTGGCTCATTTTTTTATCTGCGTTTTTGTGTGTGTTCTGGAAATGCATGCAAAATGAATGTCATGTTTGCGGTGCCATTATTTGTTAATGGCACCCCCAAAACATGACATTCATTTTGCATGCATTTCCAGAACACACACAAAAACACCGATAAACAAATTAGCCAAAACATTATTTGTTAATGGCACCCAAAAGTGGCTAGCAGATGTGCAGTTTGCCAAATTATGCATAAAAAAACCAAATCAAAATACAAGTGCCAAAATACATGCTAAGAAAAGTGGCAAAATGTGTGTTACAAACCACACCAAAATGCATGTTAAAATAATCTGTACCAAAATGTGCATTAAAGCGCCTAAATGTGTGTGTTTAGAAAACATTAAAAAATCCATGCCAAAATGCATGTTAATAAAATACAGCATGTTAAAAAACGGCAAATGCATGTAAATAATGCCAAAAAGTGCAATAAAAAAGAGCCAAAATACACATTTAAAGAATGTGCCAAAATGTGTGTTAAAAAGTACCAGGGGTTAGTGCTTATTATTTTCATGTAATTGCATGGTCGTTTTAACTTTGGTTTCACTGTTTAAACTCAGGTGATCTGTAACCACACAATTATCTCATGAGATCGCATACAGCCCTTCCCCTTCTACACAGATCTCAGTTGTTCTCAGAGGAAAAAACATCTCTCTTCTCCTTCTGAGAACAAATGTTCTCCACTTCATAAACAGGGGGACAGAGGAGAAGCTGTTTCCCTAAGAATTGCAGAGAACTAAAATGAGATAAATTATCTCTGCTTAATAAACGTACACCATATGTCCTGGTTTACATTTGGAATCTATCTCCACTCTGCTGGCTTGAGGTATCAACACCCATTGGTTAAAGAAGGATGTACATAGTTTGTTACCCATACTTTCATATTTTCTGGGAGTGCTACCTTCTGTTATTGCCTGGTTGCTTGAGTATGACGGACAAAGTATTTTGAGCACCCCTTCTGCCAAAACGTTTGGCCTACAACAGACCTTGGACAAAAGCTATTATGCTGCTCAAATGTGTAGATGAGCAAATATTTACACTCCTGTACTAATTTTTCAGGTCCAGTTAGACATATGTTTGCTCAAAATTCCTCAAAGGGGCTCCTCTTGATTTAACTCATGCAGACTAGAAATGAGCAGAACCACCCTGGGTTTGTTCAGATTTAAAAACTGAACATTTATAAATACAATGGTAGCTGAAAATATTTTAATTAAAAATACCCATTTTCTGGGCTAATATGCAAAGGACTTTCAAAAAAATATCATGGGGCAAGGGAGGCACTGCCCTGGGAAAACATATACCAGTGCAAAACATTTTTTTTAAGAATTCAGTTAGGTTGGGAGTCATTCTTTTGTACCCACTTCCCATCTGCTGTACATATATATATATATATATATATATATATATATATATATATATATATATACAGTGGGGCAAAAAAAAAGTATTTAGTCAGCCACCAATTGTGCAAGTTCTCCCACTTAAAAAGATGGGAGAGGCCTGTAGTTGGCATCATAGGTAGACCTCATCTATGAGAGACAAAATGAGAAAAAAATTCAGACAATCACATTGGCTGATTTGGAAAGAATTTATTTGCAAATTATGGTGGAAAATAAGTATTTGGTCAATATCAAAAGTTCATCTCAATACTTTGTTATATATCCTTTGTTGGCAATAACAGAGGTCAAACGTTTCCTGTAAGTCTTCACTAGGTTGGCACACACTGTTGCTGGTATGTTGGCCCATTCCTCCAGGCAGATCTCCTCTAGAGCAGTGATGTTTTGGGGCTGTCGCTGGGCAACACGGACTTTCAATTCCCTCCAAAGGTTTTCTATGGGGTTGAGATCTGGAGACTGGCTAGGCCACTCCAGGACCTTGAAATGCTTCTTACGAAGCCACTCCTTCGTTGCCCGGGCGATATGTTTGGGATCATTGTCATGTTGGAAGACCCAGCCACGTTTCATCTGCAATGCCCTTGGTGATGGAAGGAGGTTTGCACTCAATATCTCACGATACATGGCCTCATGCATTCTGTCCTGTACATGGATCAGTCGTCCTGGTCCCTTTGCAGAAGCAGCCCCAAAGCATGATGTTGCCACCCCCCCATGCTTTACAGTAGGTATGGTGTTCTTTGGATGCAACTCTCTCCTCCAAACACGACGAGTTGTGTTTCTACCAAACAGTTCTATTTTGGTTTCATCTGACCATATGACATTCTCCCAATCCTCTTCTGGATCATCCAAATGCTCTCTAGCAAACTTCAGATGGGCCCGGACATGTACTGGCTTAAGCAGGGGACATGTCTGGCACTGCAGGATCTGAGTCCCTGGTGGCGTAGTGTGTTACTGATGGTAACCTTTGTTACGTTGGTCCCAGCTCTTTGCAGGTCATTCACTAGGTCCCCCCGTGTGGTCCTGGGATTTTTGCTCACCGTTCTTGTGATCATTTTGACCCTACGGGGTGAGGTCTTGCGTGGAGCCCCAGATCGAGGGAGATTATCAGTGGTCTTGTATGTCTTCCATTTTCTAATTATTGCTCCCACAGTTGATTTGTTCACACCAAGCTGCTTGCCTATTGCAGATTCAGTCTTCCCAGCCTGGTGCAGGTCTACAATTTTGTTTCTGGTGTCCTTCGACAGCTCTTTGGTCTTCACCATAGTGGAGTTTGGAGTGTGACTGTTTGAGGTTGTGGACAGGTATCTTTTATGCTGATAACAAGTTCAAACAGGTGCCATTGATACAGGTAATGAGTGCAGGACAGAGGAGCCTCTTAAAGAAGAAGGTACAGGTATGTGAGAGCCAGAAAATCTTGCTTCCTTTCCAAATCAGCTCAATGTGATTGTCTGGGTTTTTTTTTTTTTTTTCTCATTTTGTCTCTCATTTGTTGAGGTCTACCTATGA